>JAQZBX010001627.1:0-80393 GCA_029593785.1 Cabassous unicinctus
TATATATATATATAACAAATAACATTTATATAAACAAATGCACATGTATGCATATGTATTTATATATCATTTTACAAATATTGGTATGTATTGTGAAAAATTTGATTTTTACCGACAATAAAAAAATAAAAAATCAAAAAAAAAGTCATGCAGAAAGTACAGAGTTCAACATAATCCCCTAAAACAAGTAGTTTTCCTCATTTTAAATATTTTGCATTAGTGTTATGACTTTGCTATAACTGATGAAACAATGTTATTAAAATATAACATTAATTATGGTCCATAGTTTAGGTTGGAGTTCATTATTTTTACATTTTTATGGGTTTTTATCATTTTTAGTCTGTTAACATAAATACAACCTAAAATTTCATATTTTAACCACTTTCAAATATACAATTCACTACAGTTAATTACATTCAATGATATAATGTACATCCACCATTATTCTTTAAAAAAATGTTTTCATCTCCTCATACAGAAAATTCTGTACTCATTAAGCATTAACTTACCAAAACCAAGTACAACTCTAGCTCCTGTATTTTAGTTTCTGTCTGTAGAAATTTGCATATCTTAATTATTTCCCATGAGTAGGATCATGCAATATTTGTCCTTTTCTGTCTGGCTTATATCAATGAATATGATGTCTTAAAGTTTAGAACATGTTGTTGCCTGTGTCAACACTTCATTCCTTTTAATAGATGAATGATATTCCACTGTAATGATGTGCTGCATCTCATTTCTCCTTTTATTTTTTGAATGACCATAGAAAAATCTTTGCATTGAATTTATGCCACTATTTTAAAAATACAAAATGTATTCCAAAAGCCTCCTCCTCAAAGCCCTGTTTCCAAAGTCTCTATTTCTTTAATAATTATTTTTTTTATTTCAGTAACATATATATCCTAATAATTTCCCTCTTTAAACATATTATGATATATAATTCAGTAGTGTTAATTACATTCACAATTCTGTGCAGTTATCACCATCATCCATTACCACACACTTTACAACACCCCAACAGAACTCCTGTAACAATTAAGTTTTAGCTCCCCAATGGAATTTCTGACCATGAATTTTCATATTCGAATTTTTTATATCTGTGAGATCAATATTTGTCCTTTTGTGCCTAGCTCATTTTACTCAACATGAGGTGTTCAGAGTACATCCATGTTGTCACATGAATAAAACCTCATTTTTTTCACAGCTGAATAATATTCCATTTTATGTACATACCACGTTTTGTTTATCCAGTCATTTGTTGATGGTAACTTGCGCTGTTTATATATTTTGTCATTTGTGAAGAGGTGGATAAGAATTGTGGTTAATAGTACAAATACAAGAATAGTACAAATATATAGAGTTTCTATGAACTCTAACAAAATTACATCACTATTGCAAAGTGTTAAGAATGTGGAGAAGCATTGGAAAATATAATTAATGTAATCTATGGACTAACATGAAGAGCAATACTGTAATAATTTGCATCAATGTCAAAGATGCAGTGTATTAATAATAGGGGGCTATGAAAGGAATATAACAAATGTACACTGTGGATCATAGTTAGTGGTAATAGTCTGATGATATTATCTCATGGTTTGTTAGAGATGTTCCACAACGATGTACTGTGTTGGTGGAGCGGTGTTATATGGGAATTTCACACATGTACATGATTGTTTTGTAAGTTCACAACCTCTCCAATAAAAATATATTTAAAAATAAATTGGCCATACATGTGATGGTTTAGTTCTGGATTCTCATTTCAATTCTATTGGTCTATATAGCTGTTCTTGTACCAGTACCATGCTGTTTTGACCACTATAACTTTGTAATATGTTTTAAAGTTGGGACATGTGAATTGTCCAACTCAATCTTTTTCAACATGTTTTTATCTATTTGGGGCCCTTTACCCTTCCAAATATATTTGATAATTGGTTTTCCATTTCTACAAAGAAGGCTGTTAGAAATTTGAATAAAATTATGTTGTATTTTAAATTATCTTCAGTAGGATTGATATTTTAACAATATTTAATCTTCCAGTCCATGCGCATTGAATGCGCTTCCATTTATTAAGACTTTTTAAAATTTCTGTTAGCAATGTTTTGCAGATTTACATGCATGTCATTTGCATGCTTGTATAAATATATTTTAACTATTTGATTCTTTAGTCGTAGTTCTAAATAAGCATTTTTCTTGATTTCCTCCTTATATTTTCCATTACTACAGTATAGAAACACTACTATATTTTGCATGTTGATCTGATACACCACAATTTTCTTGAATTTGTTTGTTAGCTCCAGAAGTTTTCTTTCATATTTATAGTAACATAATATATATAAGGTCATATCTTCTTTATATAGTGAAACTTTTACACTTCATTTTTAGTTCAGCTCTTTTTATTTCAATTTCTTGCTTATATGCTCTGGTTAGTTCTTCCAGTAAAATATTGAATAAATATGTTGACAGTGGACGTATTTGTCATGTTTCTGAACTTAAAGGGGAAAAGTTCAGTCTTTCAGAAGTGAATATGATGTTACCTGTGGGTTTTTCTTAATTGCCTTTTCTCATATTTAGGAAGTCTCCTATTTCAAGTAGTCTAATTATTTTCATGAATAGAGGATGCTAGTATTTTTCAAATTCCTTTTCCATGTGAAATGAGCCAACCATGCCTTTTTATCACCCTTTCCTGACAATGTAGGTATTACAGTAATTGATTTTCTTATGTTGAATCACCCTTACATATCTTGGGTTAATCCCTCTTTACAATTGTGTATAATGCAGTCTGTTAGTACTTTTTGAGGATTTTTCACCTATATTCATTCACAAGAGATTTTGGTCTGTAATTTCCTTTTCTTGTAGTATCTTTATCTAGCTTTGGTATTTGAGTGATTTTAGCCTCAAAAATTGAGATAGGTAGTACTTGCATCTCTGCAATTTTTTTGAAGAGTTTGAGCAGATTTGCTATTTAATCTTTTTGGAATATTTGGCCGCATTCATCTGTGAAATCAACTGGTCTTGGGTTTTCCTTTATTTGGAGGTTTTTGATTACTGATTGTTTTATTTTGCTAAAGGCTACCAAGGCAAGATGCCAGAAATGGGTTGGTTTTTAAAATGGAGATGATAAAACTTATATACTTCAAATTCTGAGTCTGAAAAAATTGTCTGAATTAAGGCATAAAGTTTAGCTCCCCTGAATATTGGCTGCCAAAGATCATGGGTTCCTGCCACATGGCTGGGCACAATGGCAGCATCTTCAGGTCACTGCCTACTTCTCCAGGCTCCATTCCTTTCAGATTCTTGCTCTTGTGGTGCTCTCTCTACTTCTGTGGCTTTCTCTCTCCTAGGTTCTATTGATTTCAGCTTTTGGCTTCTGGGACATTTTCTCTCTTCTTTTGGATATTTCAGTCTGTGTCTATGACCTTTACTCTGTATATTCATACTGTATATAAAGGGCTCCAGTAATAGGATTAAGACACATCATATGCTATGCCTTACTAAATTAATCTAATAAAATGACCTTTAACTGAATAATCTAATCAGAGGGTCAGTCCTACCTACAATAGGATTACACCCAAAGGAATGGAACAATTTAAGAACCTATTTTTCTGGAGTACATAAAAGACTCAATTTACCAGACTAATTCAATCCTTCTTCTTGAAATTTGTCTATTGAAAACATTTATTTCTTTTAGAGTCAGTGCAAGTTCTGTATTTCTAGAAATCTGTCCATTTCTTCTAGATTGTTTAATTTGTAGGCATATAGTTATTCATAGTATCCTGTAATGATCCTTTTTATTTCTTTGGTTTTAGTAGTAATTTCCCCCTCTCATGTCTGATTTTATTTAACTGTGTCCTTGATTTTATTTTCACTCTTGCTCACGTTTTGTCAATTTTATTCATCTTTTCAAAGAACACACCTTTGATTTTGTCAATGCTCTCCTTTTGTTTATTATTATTTATGTTATTTATTTGTGTTCTAATTTTTGCTATTTCTTAGTTTCACTTGGTGCTGGGTTTACTTTGCTGTTCTTATACTAGTTCCTCTAAGTGTGTCATTAGGTCTTTAATTGAAGTTGTTTTTTTTTAATGTAATCATTTATGACTCTGAATCTCCTTCTGAGTACTACCTTCACTGCATCCCTTAAGTTTTATATGTTGTGTTCTTATTTTTAATCATCTCAAGATATTTACCAGTTTACCCTGGTATTTATTCTTTGACCAATTGATTATTTAACAGTGTGTTCTTTTGCTTCAATAAATTTGTGGATTATTTCAATTCTTAATATGTTATTGATTTCCAGTCTCATTGCATCATGGTCAGAGAAGATGCAGTCAACACCTGTTTTCCAGTTCAGTGCACTCACACAGGGAAAACAGCAAAATGATGACGGTGGACAACCCCAATATCAAAAAACAGAGAGTATCTATAACTGCAAGCTAGACAGTTACTTTCATCTTCCCCATAAGATCTAAGCCTTCTCTCAATCTGATTGAGAACAGGCATCATGATGCCCAAAACATCAAAATTGAGTAATGAACAAACATAAGGGGGTAATGAAACCATGGTCCAGAGTAAACTTATTATTATTGTAAGAACAGAATAACTTCTAACATTGATATAAAGATAGTGGTTACCAAAGGTTCTGATGGAAGGGAGAGAGAACAGGTGTAATATAAGGCATTTTTGGGACATTGGAATTGTACTGAACGATATTCCAAAGATGGATGCATGCTAGTATACATTTTGTAAAAACCTGTAAAATTGTACTGTGTAAAATGAAAACTATAATATAAACTATAGATCATTGTTAGTAGCAATTCTTAAATATTTGTTCACCAATTGTAATAAATTTACTTTGGTAATGTAAGAAATTATTTAAAGGAGAAAATGAGAGAGTAGTAAGGGGTGGATATATGGGAATCCACTCTATTTCTGATAGAACTTTTCTATAATTTAAAGCATCTTTATAAATGAAGTTGAAAAAAATTCTGTTTTGCCTGATATACATAGAGCAACTTCATCTCTCTTTTGGTTACTATTTGATGAATTATCTTTTCCATCCTATTTATGTTATTGGGTCTAAGGTAAGTCTCTGGTAAATAACATATGGTTGGATAATGTCTTTTTGGTATTTTTTTAATGCATTCTGACAATTGGTGTTTTTCATCAGGGAACTTAATGAATTAAAATCCTTTGATGTTATTGTGAAACCACTACTTTTGTTTGCCTTCTTGTCTTTTGGCTTTTATGTTTTATTTCATTTATTACTTTCTTTTACTTTATTCCAACATCCTTTCCTTTAGAATTGACCTTTTATGATGAAATATCTCCTTGATCCCTTTCTTAATTCCATATACACACACACACACACACACACACACACACACACAGATATATATAGATATAGATATAGATATACATACATATTTAAATTTTAAAATAGCTTTATTTAAAATTCATAAAAATAACAGAAAATGTCAGCTCAATAATTTATGGAAACATTACTTCTAAATTTCTGATTATTTTTAAAATATGTTCTCTATGGCTACTCTGCTGTTTTTATTGCACAACCTAAGTCTGTCACATACTTATTTGTAAAGATACCAACATATCTTTAATAACATACCAGATCTCTGCTCCCATATCCACCCATTCCACCTCTTTAAGATGCTTTTGTCTTACATTATCTCACTATATATTGCATTCCCATTACCAGGGAACATGAATATTTCTTATTCAATTGTATTCTATTATTGGAATTAAAGAATAGAGTTATATATTGAGGATATAGCACTATTGTGATTTGCATTTATTCATTTAGGAAACATTAGTGAAAATCTTCACTTCTTCATACTGCTTCAATCTACTATTTCCTGACTGTTCTTTTCAACATGAAGAAATCCCTTTAGCAGTTCTTATAGGGCAGGTCTTTTGTGAAAAACTTCCTCAGTTTTTATCTGTGAATGTCTTATACTGACCCTCAGTTTTCAAGGAGAGTTCTGCTTGGTAAAAGCATTTGGGGCTAGTACTCTTTTTAGTTCAGTATCTTAAATGTATCATACAACTCCCTTCTTACGTCCATGGTTTCTGAAAAGAAATTTGTATTTGATATTATTGAGGATCACTTGTATGTGAAGAATCACTTCTTCCTTCCTTCTTTCATAATTCTCTTTTTCTTTAGCATTTGATATTCTGATTAAAAGGTGTCTTGGAATAGGTCCATTATGATTTACCCTGTTTGGAGTCCATTGTACTTTTGGACATGTATATTTATGTCTTTCAAAAGAGGTGGGGAATTTTTGGCCATTATTTCCTCAAATATTCTTTCTGCTCCTTTTCCCTAGTCTCCTTCTGGTACTCACGTCATGTGTATGTTGAGATGCTTCTATAATTTAAAGTATCTCATTGTATGATGCTCTCACACAATGCCCTTATAATCTGATCAATTTTTTTCTCTTCTTTTCTCTATGTTTTCTTCTGCCTGTATTATTTCAGTTGTCCTGTCTTTTAGTTCTCTGATTCTTTCTTCTGTTGTAAATCTGCTGTTGTATGTCTCTAGTGTATTTTTTAATCTCTTTTATTGTGGCTTTCATCCCCACAATTTCTGCTCTGCTTCTTTATAAACTTATTTTTTACTTTTAATTTTTATTTTAAAAGAAGCTTTAGATTACATAAATGTTACATAAAAATATAAGGGATTCACATATACCACACCTACTCCTGCTCACACACATTAGAACATTAACAACATCCTTCATTATTGTGGTAAATTTGTTAAAATTGATGAACACATATTGAAGCATTGCTAGTAATGATGGGCTATATTTTAAATCATAGCTTACACTCTATCACACACAATTAGTAGGTTACAAAAAAATACATAGTGGACTGTAGTGTCATGCAGGACAATTCCAATTCCCTGAAAATGCCACCATATTATACCTATTCGTCCCTCTACCTCCCCTCAGAGCCTATGATGGACACTGCCTTATATCAATGATAAAAAATCTTCCATTGCTAGAATAATGATAAGTCTATAATAGAATAATAATGTTTATTTTAATCCACAGTTTGTTCCATAAACTTTAGGATTTGAGGATGATGATGCCCATTCTGCTTCTAATTGAGAGGGAGATTAGGTCCCATGGGTAGATGCATGTAACTATCTTGCTTGCAGTCACAGACACTCTCTGTTCCTTGGAAAGGGCATTGTCTATGGTCATTTCCTTCTTAGCAGTTGTGGGTGCGTCCTATGAACTGATGAATAGGTGTTGCAACACTGCTGCGATTCAAGGCTCAACTGGCACATGAACAGAACAGACAACTGGATACAAATGTAATAAGTATAGTGCTAAATATCGGTTCAAATAAAAAGGGCAGAAGAGCCATGTGTATGGAAACCAAAACTAAGTCCAACTCTGTTACACTGAGGAACATAAATCCCACAGTAAAGTCTACTGCCTGGGTGCTGAATCCTTCCTTGAGCTTGCCTGCCTCTTTATAGTGTCTGGATTTCTCTAGGGCTCTCTGGAGTCCTGCTCTTTACTGTGGAGTTAATGAGATCCTCCTAAGACATCATAAGCATAACCTCTCGAATGACTTCCCAACTCACTTTGAAATCTCTTAACCATAAATATCATTTGTTTTTAATATTTCTGGTCTTTTTCTGGATGCATTGATAGCTGTTGCTTAGTAATAATCACTTGGTGACAGGGAGGCTCATCCTCAGGAGTCATGCACATGCCACTGGGAAGGTAATGCATTTATGTGTTGCATTTGGCTTAGAGTGGGGCCAAATTTGAGCAAAAAGGAGGCTATCAGGAGGTAGCTCTTAGGCAATATATAACACTAGGGTACGTTTCATTTTCACAAGAAAAGGTTCATAAATACAATCATCAGCAACAACGGCCTGGCATAAAGGTCTATCTTCCTTCAGTAGGTATTGCCATTGTACTCTGGTGATTCTTGCCATTCTATTAGGGAATGTAACAGGACTCTTCCCTCATCCTCTCCTCGGAATCTATGTTGACTGCTATGTTTCAGTTTTTGAAGTATAAGATTCATAGTTACTTGCAATATTATTGAAGTCTTGACATATTGGGTTTTTTTTCCATTGGCCACTGCTTATGGTATAAAGGAATTCTTGATGCTTTAATTGAGAACATAGCAGGACTCCCCTGGGTGGAAGTTTAACTTTTTGTTGTTTATTGTGTGGGATTCCACCCACTGAGACATCACAATATGACAAGATGAACATTTACATATTCCATAGAAATATGCCTCAGGTGCACCTTATTTTGTATATACTCCCACACCAGGCACCCTTCACCAGTAACCCTTCCCTGCCGTATTTGCCAAAAAAACATTCTCAACATTCTAGTTTCAACTGCAGACCTGCAAATTCCCAGAATTCATCTGCTCCTTCCATCACTCCCGCTAGTTCCATGGATAATCCAAACCAACCCATACCATACCCCCCTCACAGACCAGCACCACCAACCCCAATCACATCATTGCACCACTCCCTTGCCCATCCACTGCTCAACCACAAATTGCCACCTTATCATAGATATTGTCCATATGGGCATCAGCTCACCACCCTCTACTCCCTTTCTGTCTCCTCTAAACCTGTCTTCCAGACCCTAGCTTTGTGAGTCTCCTCAATTTGCTTAAACCATATCAGTGAGATCATGTGATATTTGTCCATCGGTGCCTGGCTTACTTTACTTAACATAAGTTCTTCAAGATTCATCCACATTATCCTGTGTGTTAATGCTCACTCTTTCTTACAAATAAATAATATTCCATTGTATGTATGTACCATAATTGGTTTATGCATTCATCTGTTGGTGGACATTTGTGTTGCTTCCAACTTTTGGCAAGAGTGAGTAACATCACTATGAACATTGGTGTGCATGTATCTGTTTGTGCCCTGATTTCAATTCTTCTGGGTATATACCAAGTAGCAGGATTACTGGGTCATATGGCATTTCTATAGTTAGTTTCCTAAGAAAACATCATACTATCATCCACAATGGCTGCAAGATTCTACATTCCCACCAGCAGTGGAAAAGCATTCCCATTCATCCACATCCTCTCCAATATTTGTAGTCCTTGGGTTTTTTACTAGCCACCAGTCTAATGGGTGTAAGAGGATATTTCATTGCAGTATTGATTTGCATTTCTGTAATAGCTAGTCTGGGAAGTAAATACACATGAGAAGAACAAAGAGGAATAGAGATGGCTCCATAGATATGGCAGAAGCCCAGGGAAGAGTGAGAGTCTGATGGTCTGCAGCTGACCTTGTGGAGAGAACAGAGCAGCTGAGCCCAGAGAGAAAGGAGCCTTAGGATAGAGATGAGATTTATCCCAATCCTACAGCTGATATTTGAAGAAGCTTGGACCACAGAGACCATAAGATGAAGAGGGAGGCTGAAACCATGCAGTTGTGAGCAGCCACCTCACTCAACCATATGGCATCAGACTTTGGTGAGGGAAGGAGCTTACACTTTGTGGCCTGTGATTGTAAGCTTCTGCCCCAAATGAATACCCTTTTTAAAACCCAACAGATTCCTGGTACATTGTATCAACACCCATTTGGCTAACTAATACACCTCCTCTTTCTTTTTTTTTCTTGGTTAGTCTAGCTAAGGGTTTGTCTATTTTATTAATCTTCTAAAAGAACCAGCTTTTCATGTTGTTAATTAATTTTTCTAGTGCTTTCTTAGTTTCAATTTCTCTTAGCTCTGCTCTAATCTTGGTTATTTACTTCTTTCTGCTCGTTTGTTATTCTTTTATTTTTCTTTTCTTATTTCCTCCAGGTGTGCAGTTAGGTCTTTGAATTTGGTTCTTTCTTGTTTTTTAATACAAACTTTTATGGCTATAAATTTTCCTCTCAACACTGCTTTTGCTGTATCTCACAGATTTTGATATATTATGGTATCAATTTCATTTGCTTCAAGTTACTTACCGATTTTATTTTGCAATTTATTTCATGACTAACATATTCTTGAAGAGTGTGTTATTTAACTTCCTTATCTTTGTTTTTAATGTAATTTTTATTTTTTAAAGAAACTTAGATTACATAAATTATACATGCAAATTAATATAGGATATTCCCATACGCCCCACTCCATAACCATCCTGTGTTTTTCCACATCAACAACATCCTTTATTAGTGTGGTACATTTGCCACAATTGATGAACAAATCTTGGAGCATTGCCTCTAAGTGATAATTATAGTTTATACTTCAGTTTGCTCTCTCTCCCACACATTTTTGCAAGTTACTACAAGATATACAATGGCCTAATTTGTCATTGCAATGTCATTCATGATAAGTCCCAAGTCCTGAAAATGACCCCAAATTACACATATTTTTCCTTCTCCCTCCCCTCAGAACTTCCATTGGCCACTGCCTCCACATTCATGATAAAAGTTCTTCTATTGCTAAGATCACAATAAGTCTACAGTAGAACAACTGTAAATCTACTCTAGACCATCATCCTTTCCCGAATCCAGAGGATTCTGGGACAGTGATACCCACTCCACCTCTAATTGGGAGGGCCTTAGATCCCATGGGACAGGTGGATGGGACTTTCTTGCTTGCAGTTGTGATCTCTCTTTGTTCCTTGCGATGGCCATTGTCAGTCATCATCTCCTTGTTACTTGTCCTGGGTAAATCCAATGAATTGGAGAGTAGGTTTTGCAAGTCTGTTGAGATTCATGGCCCAACTGGCACATGGAAAACCCAAAGATTTAAGTCTCTTGGATATAAAACTATCAATTCTAGTACTAACTATAGGTTCAAATAGAGGGTCAGCATAGCCATATGTAGGGAAAACACTATTGAGTCCAAATCTATCACACTGGGGAACATAAATTCCAAATTAAGGCCCACTGGCAGGGCACCAAACTCCTGAGCTGTCTCCACTGCTGTGTGGATTGCTTCAGAGAACTCAGGATCCCCATCATTTGCAGTAATATTTACTTTAGTAGTCAGTGAGTTCCCACTGAGACGTGCATAAGCATAACTTCTGAAATGACCTCCTGACTCACTTTGAAGACTCTTATCCATATAAACTCACTTTTCTTTACCCTTTGCCCCTGTTGGTCAAGGTGTTTTTCCAGTTGCATTGCTAGCTGGTGCTTAGTAATAATCCCTCAGAGACAGGTAGGCTCATCCTTGGGAGTCATGCCCCATGCTGGGGGAAGGTAATGATATATATGCTGTGTTTTGGCTTAGAGAGAGGCCACATTTGAGCAAAAAGGATGCTCTCAGGAGGTAACACAAAGGCACCCTATAATACTATGCTAAGTTTTAATTTCAGAATAAAGGTTCATAAATACAATCATCACAATCAAGGGCCCGTCAATGGTCCTTCCTCCTTCACTAGTCAATGCCCCTGTACTTAGGGGATTGTTGCTGTCCCATTAGAAAATGTGTGGCAGTGCTCTCCAAGATGGGAATCTGATATTAATTTAGGTATTGTGTAGATCTCCACCCACTGTGAAAATTCCCTATCAACGCTTGAACACATTCTTATGCCTTATAGTTATATCCCAGGTGTATCCCCTCCCATGCATCCCCCATCTCTGACACCCCACACCAATAATACTTCCTTGCCACAGTTATAACCCTTCTGTGATCTGAAACTTCTGCAAAATTGAAGCCAACAAAAGTAACAAATGTAATTAATAGGAAAATGATAAAATAATGATTGTTTAAAAATAACAAAAGGCAGTTTTTTTAAAAGTTTGAAATAATAAAACATATAAAATATAAAATAAAAAAATTCCCATTATGTCTTTCCTCATTTTAAGATCTGTTGTCCTGTATATACAATGACATTTGCTTTCATTTTTTCACCCAGTGTCTTATTTTTTTTCATTTTGTCATCAAAGAAGCTTTAGGTAACAGAGAAGTCACGTATAGAATACAGGTAATTCCCATGTACCCAAAGTCCTCTCACTTTTTCCTCTTCCACATTTAATAACATTTTACATGTGGATGGTACATTCTTTATAGTTGATGCACAAATATTGAAACATTGCTACTACCATGGCCAATGATTTACATTGTGGTTTACTTTTTGGACTGTACACTTTTATAGATTTTGATGAAGTTTGACATGGTCTCTATTCATCCTTGCACAATCATGAAGAACAATTCCATCACTCCAAAAATGTACCATGTTCCATCTATTATATTCATCCCTCCCTCTCCCCTCAGGAGCCATGGTAACCAACAAGATTACCTCATTGACGTACCAGATTCATAGTTACTTTCAACAACATTGAAGGCTTACCATATTGGCCTGTTCTCCCTTATTAGGCACTGCCTATGCTCTTGAGAAACTTCTGCCTCTCTATTTGAGATCACAGTGGGGCTCCCCAGGATGGGAGTCCAATACCTTCCCACTGATTATGTGAGTCTCCACCCCCTGATACACTCATTATGACAAGAAGAATGCTACACATTCCCTAGACTCATGTCTCAGGTATAACATGTCCCGTGTGCCCCCACATCCAACACCTTAAAAAAGAAATGCTCCCCTGACATATTTGCCAAAAAATTCCCAACCATTGTAGTTTCAACCACATACTCTCAAATACTCAGAGTTCACCTACTCCCTCACCCAACCCTTGCCCCAGTTCCATGGACAGTCTAATCCAACCTTTTGACCCTACCCCCTCACAGACCAGATCACCCAGCCCAGTAACATCATTGAATGGCTGTTGTACCCATCCAATGCACAACTCAACCCTTCCACCTTATCATAGATTTTGCACAAATTGGCATTGATGCGCAACATTCTTCTCCCTTTCTGTCTCCCCTAACATTATCTTCCAGACTCTAGCTCTTTGAGCCTTCTGAATTTGCTTAATTTATATCACTTAGGTTATGTAATATTTTTCCTTCAGTGCCTTGTTTGCTTCACTCAATATAAGGTCGTCAAGACTCACCCATGTTATCTCGTGTGTTAATACTGCATTCTTCTTACAACTGGGTAATATTCCAGTTATGTATGTACTCCAATAATGAGAAATCTGAGGAGGATATCAAGAAAAAAATTCTCATTTACCATAGCAACGGAAAGAATCAAATTCCTAGGATAAAGTTAACTAAAGATATAAATGATTTATACACATATAACTATACAACACTATTAAAGGAAATCAAAGAAGACTTAAATAAATGGAACAGTATTCCCAGTTCATGGATAGTAAGGCTAAATATCATTAGATGTCTATCCTATCGAATCCCATTTATAGATTTAATGCAATCCCAATAAATATTCTGACAGCATTTTTCACTGAATTGGTAAAGCTAATTATGAAATTTGTGTATCTATTCATCTACTGATGGACATTTGGGTTGTTTACACCTTTTGGCGGTAGTGAATAATGCTGCTATGAACATTGGTGTGCATATTATCTGTTCATCTCCCTGTTTCAATTTATCTGGGCATATACCCAACTGTGGGATATCTGGATCATACGGCAGTTCTATAGTTAGCTTCCTGAGGAAACATCAAATTGTCCTCCACAATGGCTGCACCATTCTACATTCCCACCAGCAGTGGATAAGAGTTCCCATTTCTCCACAACCTCTGTAACCTCTGTAGTCATCGGTTTTTTTTCATAACCACCACTCTAATGGGTGAAAGATGATATCTCATTTTAGTTTTGATTTGCAGGTCCATAATAGCTAGTGATGTTGAGCATCTTTTCGTGTGCTGTTTAGCCATTTGTACTTCTTCTTTGGAGAAGTGTCAGTTCAAATCACTTGCCAATGTTTTAAATGGGTTGTTTGTCTTTTTATTTTCAAAGCATAGGATTTTTTAAATATATGCTGGATATTAGGCTCCTATCAGATATATAGTTATCAAATATTTTCTTCCATTGAATAGACTGCCTTTTCACTTTCTAGACAAATTCCTTTGAGGTGCAAAAGTTTTTAATTTTGAGGAGGTCCCATTTATCTATTCTTTTCTTTTGTTGCTCATGCTTTGGGAGTAAAGTTTATGAAACTAATTCCTGATGGAAGATCCTGTAGATACTTCCCTACATTAACTTCTAGTAGCTTTATGGTCTTGATCTTATATTTATATCTTTAATCCATCTTGAGATAATTTTTGTATAAGATGTGAGGTGGTGTTCCTTTCTCATTCTTTTGGATATGGATATCCAGTTCTCCAATCACCATTTGTTGAAGAGGCCATTCTCTCCCTTTTGAGTGGGTTTGATGGCCTTGGCGAATGACAGGTGACTGTATATGTGGGAATCTATATCAGACCTCTCAATTTGGTCCCATTGGCCAGTATGTCTATCTTTGTGCCAATACCATGCAGTTCTGACAACTCTAGCTTTCTAGTATGTTTTATCATCAGGTAATGTGATTCTCTGATTTCATTTTTCTTTTTCAATATATCTTTGGCTTTTCAGGGCCCCTTGCCCTTCCAAAGAAATTTCATAATTAGCTTTCCCAATTCAGTGAAAAATGCTGTCAGAATATTTATTGGGATTGCATTAAATCTATAAATTGGTTTGGATAGGATAGACATCTAATGATGTTTAGCCTTACTATCCATGAACTGGGAATACTGTTCCATTTATTTAAGTCTTCTTTGATTTCCTTTAATAGTTTTGTATAGTTTTATGTATATAATTCATTTATATCTTTAGTTAACTTTATCCTAGGAATTTGATTCTTTCTGTTGCTATGGTAAATGAGATTTTTTTCTTGATATCCTCCTCAGATTGCTCATTATTGGTGTACAGAAATGCTACTGATTTTTGCACATCCATCATAGAACCTGCCATTTTTCTAAACTCATTTATAAGTTGAAGAAGCTTTTTTTGTAGATTTCTCAGGGCTTTCTATGTATAGGATCATGTCATCTGCAAATAGTGAAATTTTTACTTCTTCCTTTCCAATTTGGATGTCTTTAATATCTTTTTCTTGCCTCTGTGCTCAATCATGTACCTCTAACACAATGTTAATTAAGAGGGATGAAAGTGGGCATCATTGTCTTTTCCTGATTTCAGAAGAAAAGATTTCATGATTTCATCATTGAATATGATGTTAGCTTTGAGTTTTTCATATATACCCTTTATCATGTTGTGGAATTTTCCTTCTATTCCTGTCTTTTGCAGTGTTTCCTCAGGAAACGGTGCTGTATTTTGTCAAATGATTTTTCTGTATCTATAGTGATGATCATGTGATTTTTTTCATTTGCTCTGTTTATGTGGTATATTACATTGATTGATTTTCTTATTTTGAGTCATCCTTGCATACCAGGCGTTAAAACCATTGGTCATGGCGTATAATTCATTTGATATATTGTTGAATATGATTAAAAAATGTGTTGTTGTGGATTTTAGCATCTAGGTTCATTAGAGAGTTTGGTCTATAGTTTTCCTTTCTTGTGGCAACGTTGTTTGGCTTTGGTATTATGGTGATGTTGGCATCATAGAATGAATTAAGCAATGTTTTCTCAACTTGTGTTTTTTCAGAGAGTTTAAGCAGGATTGGTGTTGGTGCTTTCCAGAATGTTTGGTAGAATTCATCTGAGAAGCTGCTTGTTCCTGGACTCTTCTTAGTTGGGAGGTTTTTTATGACAAATTCTACCTTGTTACTTGTGGTTGATCTGTTGAGCTTATCAATTTCTGTTTTAGTCAGTTTAGGCTGCTTGTGTGTTCTTGGAATTTGGCCATTTCCTCTAAATTATCCATATTTTTGGCATACAACTTTTCAAGGTAGCCTCCTAAGATGCTATTTATTTCTGTTTGATCAGTGATCATATCCCCTTCCTCATTTCTTATTTTATGTATTTGCATCATCTGTCTTTTTTTCTTATTAGTCTAGCAAAGAGTTTTTCAATTTTGATAATCTTCTCACTGAATCTACTTTTGGCTTTATTTTGTTTAGTGCTTTCTTGTTTTCAATTTCATTTAGATGTCTTCTAATCTTTGTTATTCCCTTTTTCTACTTCCTTTGGGGTTAGTTGTTTTTCTAATTCCTCCATGTTTGCAGTTAGTTCTTTGAATTTAGCTTTCTTTGTTTTTAATATTGGCATGTATGGCTATGAATTTCCTTCTCAGTACAGCTTTTGCTGCATCCCATATGTTTTGATATGTTATGTTGCCATTTTCATTCATTTTTGGTAGTTACTGATTGCTTTTGTGATTTCCTCCTTAACCCATTGTTCATCTAAGAATGTGTTTTTTAACTTCCATATCTGTGTGCCTGTAGCTGATTGATATTGTTTATGAATTTTAAAAATAGATATTGGATTATGTTCATCAACTGCTCTGTCCCTCCAGGAATATTAGATTATATTGGATTAATAGGTTTCACTTTTCGTTGATAAAATAATGATTATGGTTTTGATTGGTCCATGTCAGTAGGATGTTTCATCCCGACCTCCTTGATGGGTGGGGACTCACAGAGAAACCACACCACAGAGAAGGGAGTTTTGAGTTTTAATGGAGACTGGAAAGTAAGCACACAGAGAAGCAGAGCAGCTGAGCACAGTGAGAATCAAGCCCCAAGAAGAGTGACTGAATCAGTTGCCTGACAGTCTACAGCTGGCCTTGTGGAAAAAGCAGGGCAGCTGAGCCAGAGAGAAACAATCCACTGGAAGAAAGGAATCCAGGAAACCTGAATTCTTAGCAGATATCAGCAGGCATTTTGCTCCAACACGTAGCAGCAGACTTTAGTGAGGGAAGTAGCTTATGCTTTATGGCCTTGTAACTGTGGGCTTCTACCCGAAATAAATACATTTTATAAAAGCCAACCAATTTCTGGTATTTTGTGTCAGCACCCCTTCAGCTGACTAATACAGAATTTAGTAAAGAAGAGTAGGGGTCGTGCTTTTGCAATTACCAAAATGCTGGGAGGATTGTATAAACGGGTAAGGGGTATTTTTTTGGAGGAATTGTGAGATGCTTGGTGGAAAAGTGCTAGACTACTTTAAAGAAACTGTTATTAGTAATGTGTATGCTGAAGAGACTTTTAATTATGCCTTAGAAGTAAATGATGAAACTTTTGGATACTGGAGGAAAGGTGATCCATGTATAAAGTCACAGAGAAATGAACATATTTGACTACTGATGTTTTATGGAAGGCAGAATTGAAAATAGCATGCCTTGGCATTTAGCTGAAGAACATTCCAAAGTAAACTTGAAGAATGTGGCTTGGTTTCTCCTTGCAGCATATATAAAATTCTAGACAAGCGAGATAAGCTGATGACTGATTTGTTGGGCACAAATAAATCAGAAACTGATTCTGTAAATTCCAAGCCTCTGGAAATCAAGCTCCCAGATGATAGTGCCCCAATTGAGGACTTACCTAAACTTGGAATTTGTAAATCAGGATTGAAAATGCAGTTATC
Organism: Cabassous unicinctus; assembly: GCA_029593785.1. Taxonomy (NCBI): domain Eukaryota; kingdom Metazoa; phylum Chordata; class Mammalia; order Cingulata; family Chlamyphoridae; genus Cabassous; species Cabassous unicinctus. The sequence continues at coordinate 17,395 of JAQZBX010001627.1, forward strand.
TAGGAAATATGTGTGGAAAGTCTTACTGTCTGATGGCTTGGACTCCTGCTTCCTACATTCTAAACCAACAAAATTTTTGAGAGAGATATAGGTAATAAAACTATTGTCAGCTTGGGCAAAAAAGCACATCAACAGGAGAGAAGAAGAGGAAACAGCTTTAAGAGGAAAACCATGGAAGCTGAGTTCTGGAATTAAGACATAACTTTGGGCCAAGAGGAATGCTGCCCATGTGTACAGAAAGCATGAGTGTGCCCTGGCAGTTGAAGAGGGTGGATGTTATCACCCAATGTTCAGGGACAGTTTTGCAACCCCTGCATACAAAGTGGGTAGAGCACTTTCCTCAAGGATTAGGGCAGGTAAGGCCAGCACCTCATAGGTCTGAGAGGTGTGCTCTTGTCCCCCATGGATTAGGGAAGACCAGATCACCAACTCGTTGCTCTGAGAGGGTTGAGCCTCTATGCCAAAGGTTAAGGAGGAATTTGTCTTCAATTCACTGTACTAAGGGGGTTAAGACTAACCCAAAGATTGAGTAACCTGTGGCAATCACCCCAATCCTCTTGGAAGGTGAGGTCTGGAGCTTGGTTGTCACCCAGATTCTTGATGAGAGTGGAACCAAGAAAGTGGCCATTGTGCAAACCTGTAGGAATGGGGGGTACCCTTCTGACCCCAAGGAGAAGAAACCTTCATCTTAAGAATTACTCTTAGACTTGGACATCCAATGAAGTATGTCCTTCAGGTTTACTGAACTGTAGAGGACCCATGACTCATGTTTCCCTCCAAATTTCTCATTATTGTAATGGAAATCTTTATCCTTTGTCTGTCCATTTGTGTATGAAGCAGATAAATTTTTTGTAAGTTTCAGAAGTCTACAGCAGATGGGACTTTGCCCCAAGACAAACAATATTTCTTTAAACTTATTATAATATGATTTTTTACTTAGTATTGTATAAGTTTTGTTAAATACTGTAATATCTTTTTGGAATTCAGAGGGTGGACTGTGGCAGTTTGATATTGTTTATGAATTCCAAAAATAGATACTGGATTATGTTTGTAAACTGGTCTTTCCCTCTGGGCATATTAGATTATATTGGATTCAGAGGTTTTACTTTTACTTGATTAAATAATGTTTAATGCTTTGATTGGGCCACATCAGTAGGATGTTGTGACTCTACACCCTTGGTTGGTGGGAACGCACAGAGAAGCTACACCACAGAGAAGGGAATTTGGAGTTTTAATGGAGCCCATGAAGTAAGCACACAGAAGAGCAGAGACACTGAACCCAGAGAGAATTGAGCCCCAAGGAGAGGGATAGCTAGTTGACTGATAGTCTACAACTGGTCTTGTGTAGAGAAAAGGGCATCTTAGCCCAGAAAGAAACAAGCCCCAGGAAGAGAGGAAACCAGGAAGCCTGAACTCTTGGCAGGTGTTGGGAGCCATCTTGCTCCAACTCATGGCAACAGATTTTGGTGACGGAAGAAACTTATGCTTTATGGCCTGGTAACTTTGTACTTCTACTCCAAATAAAAACCCTTTACAAAAGCCAACAGATTTCTGGTATTTTGCATCAGTACCCCTTTGGCTGATTAAAACAGTGCCTAAACAGGTTCTCTGCCCCTTACTGGATTCCAGCTTCCTTCCATTGTGGTCAGATAAATTAATTTGTATAGTTTCAATCTTTCTGAATATATTGAGAGTTTTTCTGTGGCCCAGCATATAGTCTATCCTGGAGAATGGTCCATACGCACCAAAGAAGAATCTGTATTCTGCTGTATTTGGGTGTAATCTACTATACATCTAATAGGACTAGACCCTCTATTGTATTATTCAAAGTCTCTGTTTCTTTATTGTTCCTCTGTTGATATGTTCTGTCTAATAATAATAATGGTGTATCAAAGTCCCCCACATTTATTGTAGAGGTACCTATTTCTCCAATTAATTTTTCCAATGTTTGCCTCATGTATTTTGAGGCACCCTGGTTAAGTGCATAAATGTTTATGATTGTTCTTTCTTCTTGATAGAGTACTGCTTTTATTAATATATAGTTTCCTCCTTTGTCTCTTACAATAGCTTTTTAAATTTAAAGTCTATTTGGCCAGTATCAGTATAGCTATTCCTGCCCTTTTTGGTTATTGTTTGCATGTAAAATTGTTTTCCAACCATTCACTTTCAATCTCCTTGTGTTCCTGTGTTTAAGGTGAGTTTCTTGTTGACATCATATACATGAGTCACATTTCCTTATCCATTCTGTCAATATGTGTCTCTTGTTTGGAGAAGTTAATCCATTAACATTCAATGTTATTACTGTCAAGTAATTACTTACAATTGCCATATTTTCTTCATTCTTTCACTCTCTTCCAAGCCTCTTTCTTTTGTTTTATTCCTTTCAACCTGCAGAACTCCCTTTTATATTTCATGAAGGGCATGTTTCTTGTTCACAAACTCTCTTAATTTATCTCCAAATATTTGAACTCTCCCTCAGTTCTGAATGCCAGGTTTGCAGGATACAGAATTCTTGGCTAAGAGTTTTTTTTTTTTCTTTAGTACCTTACCTATGTCATACCACTGTCTTCTTTTCTCCATGGTTCCAGATTAGAAATCAACATTTACTCTTATCAAGGTTCCCTTGTATTTGATGAATCTCTTTTTACTTGCTGCTTTCAGTATTCTGTCTTTGTCTTGATCGTTGGAAAATTTCATAAGTATATGTCTTAGGATGGGCCTGTTAGGATTTGTAGAATTTGGAGTGTGCTGCACTTTCTGGACATGTACATCTGTGTCCCTCAAAAGAATTGGAAAATTTTCACCTATTATTTCCTCAAATATTCCTTCTGCCCTCTTTCCCTTCTTTTCTCCTTTGGGATTATTATAATGTATATATTTTGTTTTTCATGTTGGCATTCAATTCCCTGAGTCCTTGCTGACTTTTTCCTATCTTTTTATCTATGTGTTCTACTATCTTTCTGATAGCAGATATACTGTGTTTCACATTGCTAATTCTTTTCTCCATCTGTTCAAATCTGCTTTATGTGTTTCCAGCATGTTTTTTATTTCTTGCATTGTGCCATTCATCACCATTATATCCATTATATTTTTACATATGTTTACAATTTCTTCAGTACGTTCCCCCATTGTATTCCTAATATCCTTTATCTCTTCCTTCACTTCATTAAGTTTATTCATGATATTTATTTGGCATTTCTTGATTAGTTGACCTACATTTGGCATCTCCTCCTGCTTTTTTAGTTTGTTCATTAGACTTGGCCATCCCTGTTTCTTCGTATGGCTTGTAATTTTTTATTGGTATCTAGGCAAGTGTTTATCTTGATGTGCTTATTCAGTGGTTAGATTCTCTTCATATTCTAAGGTTATATTTTTAGTTTTTTTTTTCCCCTGTGGTAATGTTCCCTTTTGACAATTGGTTCCTCTTTTTTTATATCTTTGCAGTTGTTTCTGTTCCCTGAAAAAAATATTAGGACAAAAGAAAAGAAAGAGATAAGAAGAGAAACCGAATACTAGTGTCAATAATAATAATAAAAATAATAATAGATAGAAGAGTATCCATACAAGAGTTAGGAAAGTAAATAAGTAATATGAATAAAAATCATAAAAATACAAAGAATAAAAATATTAAAGATAGAATAGAGAAAATGTAACCGAAAACAAAGTGGAAAAAAAGACAGAATGAATTAAAAGGCCAGAAAGATGAGATGAAAAGAGGAGACAAGAAAAAAAAGAGAGAAAGAAAAAAATGAAGGCCAAACAAGAAGAGGTGGAATGAAAGAAAAGCAATTGAAGACAGAAGATGGAAAAATGAATCAAATAAAAGAAATGAAGTAGGTAAGAATAGATAAGGAAAAGAAAAATGGAAACAAGGAAAGAGAATAACAACCAACAAGATACAAGACACAACAACAAAACACCCCAGCAAAGACAGGCTTCCTTTTTAGGCCCTTAGTGAGCTTCTCAGACTGCTGGTGCTCATCATTTTGCCCTCTACATGTGAGATAACCATTTTTAGCAAATAAAATAAAGTACAAAAATATGACCAAAAAAATTAAAAATAAGTGTTCAAAAAACCTAATACAAAAAAGAAAAATCTCAGTCTATAGGTTCCCTTTCATAAGGTGCCAGCTGGGTGTCTGATAACCTGGTGGATCACTCTCTGGATCCTCTGTCTTAGAGGTACTGGGTACTGAACCAAGGCCTCATATATGCAAGGCGAGTGTTCCTACACTGAGCTACAACCCTTACAAAAGTTGTTGGCTTCTGAGAGTATATCTGTCTCTTCCCACCCCCTTTCCCTCAGGCAAGTTGGGCTTCTAGCAGTTTGCTGGATCCAGCTTCTATCTCTGCCCCCTCCTTGACCTAGTTCCTCTTTCTCCCAGGGTGGCTGGATGTGACAGCCAGCCTGCGCATACCCTACTCTCCTCCCACTAAGACTGATTCATTGCTGGCTCTTGTTTCCCCTGAGATTCATAGGAACATCAGCTGACCAAACTCACCAAAAATTATCCACTCTCTAGCCTCCACCAGGCCCCTCTTCCTAACAGAGAACACACTCTACCCTTCAGTTGGCTGCAGTGAACCAGGGGTTTTACCAATGATATTTGCCTTGACCGTGTGTTATATATGCCATATCCAGGCACAGGGGTGAACAATGCATGTTTTTCCGTTAGTCTCTCTGTCTCAGTCCTGTTCCCTCCTCGATGATAAGCAACAATTTCCTGTACTGCAGATTCCCAAGGCAGCTCACTTGGGTAGATTTTTGCCCTTTCTCCATTGCTCTTTGTGAGAGTTGACCTCTGCTTACCTACGTTGATGCCATCTTCCCAGAAGTCCTCTTTATAACCTTTTGAATTCTTCTTTTTGCTCACACATTATGTTTTTAATATCCTTTTGCTCTAAAGCCATATTGAACTTATTTCTAATCATATTTCTTTCATCTCTTTACATTGATTTAGGAGATTTGTTTGAACTTTTTGATTAGTTGTTCCAAATTCTGTTTTCACTATGAAATTTTAATTTTTCCCTTAACTGAGCCATTTCTTCCTGTTTCTTAGCATGGCTTATAATTTTTTGCTGATATCTGGGCATCTGATTATTTTGATGTGTTAAATCTGAAGGTCAGTTTGACCTTCTTGCTTAGAGTTTCAGTATACATTTGCTGTGCCCTGAAGTTCTTCTTTGATGTTTGGTCCAGCTTGTACTGCACATTTGAAGAAGACTGTTTTTAACTGTTCAGGTTTTCTCCTGTCTTCTGATTCCATTTCTTATCTTGTACATGCAGTGCAACTTTTTAAAATTATCCATTGATGGGAAATTGTTTCACCTCTTGGCAAAAACTTCCTTTTCTGGGAGTCCTCATATGCTCTCCTTGTTTTTGTGCAGAATTTTCTCTCAGGTACTGTGATTGGTTCCACTGCTTTATTTCATGCAGCATAATCTTTTCATTATATTTTTCAGTCCTGGGGTCCATTCTGCCTTACAGAAGTTCACTATCCCCTTTTTTGCTGTGAGGCTTTTATGACTCCACTGCTCCATTCGTGTATCCCACCACAGGGAACCAGCTGGAGTCAATGTCCAAAACCTTAATGTGCTCCAGCAATTAGAGACCAGGTATGGGTTTTGCTCCTCTTGCCAACAGTTCATCTGTGGGTCTATTTTCACTTCCTGGGAGATCTTTTATATTCACGTAGTTTCTGGAGACAGTTGCTAGGCTTCTGCCCTGGGTCCATGTGGTCTTGGTACCATATGCTAGGATATGAGTCATTTTCTAACTCATTGCTTTGAACGGTTCATTGGTCTGTGTACATGGTAGGAGATACCATGGCTGTGCTTCCATGTTTGAATCTTAAGCTAAATGGGACCCAGTGTAGGAGTGTTGTCCAAATTGACAGTACTGAGTTGAAAATCTACTCAATTCTTTGTTGAGTTTTTCTCCTTTTATTTAGAATTTGTTGATTCTTTCTCTAGTCTCTTTCATCCACAAGAGTTCAAGGCAAGTGGGATATATCTTTGTAATTTATTAGCTATTCTTGAGAGGAAATTATTCTTACGGACATCTTACATTGCTACCTTGATGGAATTACTTGAAGGTATTTATAAGGATTGAATGATTATGAAATAATATATAATTTTAGCTTTGTTTCCTTCATATGTGTGTGATCCATTTGTTTCTTATGAAATTCTCATTGACATAAATTTGCAAATATCAATAATACTCAAAGTCAAGCAGGACAAATAAAAATAAATTTACATTCTAAGAAATATAATGACATTAAAAGAAATTATAAAATAATGATTTTACCACAGACTACACGACCATTTATATACTTAGACCAGATCATAATCCAAAGGTATGCATTTTTGACAAACTATTAACTTCAAATTTCAGCTTATATTTTTTTTTTTAGATTTTGAACTGTAATCCCTACATTTTGACTTCTTACTGATATAGTTAACATTTGTCATTTTCCCAGTATTTTACTTGTGTTCATCTGTAGGATACAACAAGGTATATCACTAAAATTTGATATCTACAATTAAATGGTTAACATGCTTTTAGATAAACAATTGTTTGAAGCTGATATGGTTTCATATAGAAAGAAATAACCTATCAGTTAATGAATCATAAGATGAAGTTTCACACAATGAACACACCTATGTGTAAGTAATAGCATTTGACCACATAAAAGAAGGTCCCTTCATGTCCTCTCCCATTCACTCTCCATTCTTTTTCCCAAATTGATTACTATATTGGCTTGTAAATGTATGTTTGAGCATGTGTGTTTTCAATACTATATACATGGAGTAATATTGTATGTACCTTTTTTATCTGGTAACTCCATTTTAGTTATGTTTGTGAGATATCCATATAGCTGTAGTTAACCATAGTTAACTTAGTTCCACTACTGACTGCTATTACATTATATGACTTCAATAGATTTATGTAAGCAAGTTATTGGTGATGGATTTTCATTCTAGGCTATTGTGAATATTTCTGGTGTAGACATTCTAGTAATGTCCTTCTGGTGCAAAGGCATAAGAATTTCTAATGGTTATATACCTAGGAATGGAGTTGCTCTACAAGGTCTGTGTATATTAGCATGAAGAAAGCAATCCAAGTTTTTAAAATTCATGGGGTAAAAGAGAGTTTGCAATGAAAATTAGAAAGTATAATGAACTAAATAATGTGCAGATTATTTGCAAGAATCTTATATTTTAGATGCACCTCTCAGAAAAGTAATAAAACAAAAATAAATGAAATTCCATTGATTATATTAAATGAAAATCAATTTGCCTTCTATAAATGAGGAATAGGATTTCAAAAATGAAATTTAAAAGTGAAATCTAATTTATCTACTTCAAAATCACTAAAATTGATTTTAAAATACAAACAATATAAATAGTAAAAGACACAATCAGAAAAAATATATTAATATCTTTAAGAAAATACAAATTAGCCATAAGTCATTTGAAGAATGTAAATTGTATGCAGAATAAATTGAAATTGGAAAAAATTAATTTGTCTTCAAATTTGTTATATTAATTCAATATAATCTCCTTTAAATTCCCATCAGTGTATCAGTATGTTTGTTTGTGCATGTATTTTAAACTTGAATATAGAATTCATAATATGTGGAAAACCTTAGATTTTCTCAAAGAAAATTAAAAAATTACAAAAAATAATATTTGTTCTTTTAGATATTTAAACTTATTATGAAAGTAAAAATGGAAAGGTTCTTTTGTTAGTGCAAATATAGCCCTTGAAGGCACTGAAATTTTAATATAATGTGAAGTTAGTACAAAGGGAAAGCATTTTATTTCCAATACCTATCTAGCATTCTCAGAGAAGTTCTTTTATACCCATGCCTGTTTCTGCACATTCATCTGCAGTTTGCTGTGAATATTATATTCAAAAATAATGTCAGTGCAAGATAGGCAATCATTTTGTGTCTATCCCTTTCAAAACACTTTCTGACAAATCTTATCCAATGCTTTCTACTTAAATCACATTGATGATATCAGACTAAATGAAAACCTGTAAGCATATTGTTTCCACCCACAAAATATTAAAATTCCATTATTAATGAGGACATGTCTACCACAGATTCAGTTGTCTGAGACTGGTATAAGTAAGTCCTTTCTTTCACAGGTGCTCTTATTAGCAATGATCATAATTTGAGAACTCTTTCTCAAACAATTTCAACTAGAAACACCTTGGAGAGCATTAAAAATGTATAAATGCTGGAGACCCAGCCAAGACTCATTAAATCAATGTAGAAGTCTATATTGTAATTCGGCCCATGTGCAACAGCCCATACTCAAGAATAAAATATAATGATGTGCTTTGTTATCTAAGGAAAATGGAAGAAAAATTGGGGAGATGGACAAGTCAAGGACAAAAAATAGTTGATGGTTATTAATGGAAATTGATATTTACAGCTAGGGCATCTTAGAAAGATGACTTTGTAGGTTTAACTTCTCCATAACTAAAAATGAAGAGCAATTACCCATCTCATTTTCAAAGCATTTATTTTTTGAGCTATGCCTCCACATGTAATCATTTCATTTTCCTAGAAGCCACAGATTGTGTCTAATTATTGATATTTTAAAATGATAAATATTTAACTCACAGACAATTAGTGAATTGCTCAATTTCAAACAGTGAGAGAGTGGCACTGAAATTCTTTCTTCTGTTTTTCTTTTTTTTTTGTCATTTGCTTACATAAATATTACTTTTTAAATATATATTTTAAAAGATGCTTAGATTACATAAATGATACACAAAAATTACAGAGATTCCCATGTTCTCCACTTCCCACACCTCCCATAACAACCCACATAAACACCTTTCATTAGTGTGGCACATAACCTGCAATGGCTATACACATCCTGGGGCTTTACCAATAAACATGGACCATAGTTCACATTGTAGACCACACTGTCTCCCACACAGTTCTGCATGGTATATGCTGATGTAAAATGGCCTATATCTGTCACTGTAACGTCACTCAGGATAATTCTCAAGTCCTGAGAAAGCCCCTGTATTACAACTGCTTTTCCCTTCCCTGCCCTGAAAACGTCTAGTGGCAACTGGCTCCACGTCACTGTTATAATTTCTTCCATTGCTTGAGTCACAATATGTCTACAACAGAATACCATTAAGTCCACTCTAGTCCATAGTCCTTCCTCCATTCCTGAGGGGACTGAGATGATGATGTCCACTCCACCTCCAAGTGAGAGTGGGCTTATATCCCATGGAAACGGTGGAATGGATTATCCTGCCTGCAGCTGCAGGCTCTCTCCATTCCCTGGGATGGCCGTTATCCATCATTGTCTCCTCACCAGGTGACTTGGGTAAGTCCATTGAGCTGCAGAGTAGGAGTTGCAGCTCCACCAAGATTCCAGGCACAGCTGGCACATGGGCAGGCCAGAGGCTCCAGTATCTGGAAGTACACCTACAAACTCCAGCATCACATATAGGTTTGAATAGAAGGGACTGATGGACCATGTGCAGGGAGGACTTATTTGAGTTCAGCTCTGTCACTCTCAGGAGCACAGATTCCAAAGTAGAGCCCATTGATAAGGCATCGATCTCTGGAGCTATCCCCCCTTATATAGGACCTGGGTGTCTCCAGACCCCCCAGGAGCCCCTTTGTGTGGGATGATATCCACTTTTGTGCTCCAAGAGATCCTACTGACATGTGCATAAGCATTACCTCTGGGATGACCTACCAACTCACTTTGAAGTCTCTTAGCCACAAGAACTCATTTGTCTTTACCTTTTTCCCCTTTTATTCAAGGTCTTTGTCCAGTTGTATTGCCATTTGGCACTTGGTATTAATTCCTCACTGACAGGGAGTCTCATCCCCAGGCGTCATGTCCCATGCTGGGGGGAAGGTAATGCATTCCTATACTGAGTTTGGCTTAGAGAGAGGCCACATTTGAGAAACAAGGAGGCTCTCAGGGGGCAACCCTTAGGTACCCCAAAGAAGTAGGTGAAGTTTCAATTACAAGAGCAAAAAATAATAACGCTAGTCTTCAATAACAAGAACCCACCAGTGGACCACCCTCTTTTGCCAAACACTGCCCCTGCACTTGGGAGAATGTTGCTGCTCCCTTTGAGAATGTGGAAGAGTTTTCCAGGCTGGGAATTCAGTATTCCCTCATTAATTAAGTGATTGTCTGACAACCGTGACCATGCCCCATCCCTTGATCATTTGAACAATTTCATATATCTTTCATGTATACTCAGATGAACTTCCTCCCATGAACCCCCCTTCCCAGAGACCCCCCACCAATGATCCTCTGCAGCCCCCATTTTATCCCTTCTGTGATCTAAACCTTCCTTGAAGATGAAGCCCATATAACAACAAATACAATAATAGGAAAATGAAATAATAATGATAAGATTAAATAAAAGAGATAAAATACATGGAAATTCAGAAAAAAAATAAAAATAAAATATAATTAAGGGGTTGGGACATTCATAAAATGGGAAAAAAAACAAAAAAAATAATTATTATTTTTTTTCCTTTTATTCACTGCGTTATTGGGTGTCCAGTCTGTACCATGGCACCTTCCCTCTCTCATTCCACAGTGTCTCCCAGATTTTCATTTAATTTTCAGAGAAGTTTTAGGTCACAGCAATGTCACACACAGAACACTAGAGACTCTCATATACCCAAATTCCTTCCCCTTTCCTCACCCCATATTAAAACCTTTTTTAGGTGGATGGTAGCATTGTTATAACTGTTATACAGATAGTGAAACATAGCTACTTAATATTGTCATTGGTTTACAGTATAATTTAAAATTTCCATGGTATAGTTTAATAACTTTTGATGATATTTACCATGTCCTGCGTCCACTACTGTAAGGTAATGAAAAACATTTCCCATGACCACTAAATACCCCCTGTTAGATCTTTTCTGTTCCTTCCTCCCCAACCCCTGGTGCACATTACACTCCCATGTCTTGACTCATTGGATGACAAAATCATAGTTACATGCCCTGGGTATTCTATCTTGCCCTTCCTAATGTACCCATCTGTCAACCCTGCACCACCAAACCCAGTAATATCACTACCCACCTGTCCTATCCTTCAATATGCAACTATATTCTAACAATTTACTATAGATTATGTCCATATGGGTGATGGCTCACAACTTTCTCTTCTCTTTCTCTCCCTTGTTAACCTATCTTTCAGACAATTGTTCTAAGATACTGCTCACTTTCCTCAATTAAAATCAGTGAGTTCATATACTGTTAATCCTTCAATGCCTGGCTTGCTTCACTCAACATAAGGTCTTCAAGATTCATCCATGTTAGTCTATGTGTTAGCACTTTATTCCTTCTTACAGCTGAGTAATATTCCATTGTATGTATTTACCACATTTTGTTTATCCATTCATCTGTTGATGGGCACTGGGGCTGATTTCAACTTTTGGCAATTGTGAATAATGCCGCTATGATCATTGGTGTGCATATATCTGTTCATGTCTTTGCTTTCACTTCTTCTAGGTATATACCCAGCAGTGGAATCGCTGGATCATATGGAAGGTCTATTTTTAGTTTTCTGAGGAACCACCAAACTGTCCTGTACAGTGGCTAGACCATTCCACAATCCCCACCAGCAGTGGATGAGTGTTCCTCTTCCTCCACATCCTCTCCAACACTTATATTCTGCTGTTTTTTTAATAGCTTCCATTTTGATGCATGTAAGATGGTTTCTCATTGTTGTTTTGAATTGCATTTCCTTAATAGCTAGTTATGTCAAGCATTTCTTCATGTGGTTTTCAGCCATTTGTGTTTCTTCCTTGGAGAAGTGTCTTTTCAGGTCACTTGCCCATTTTTAAAATGGGTTACTTGTCTTTTTATTTTTGAGGTGTAGGATTTCTTTATATATGCAGGATATTAGGCTCCTATCAGATATATGGTTGCCAAATATTTTCTCCCATTGGGTAGGCTGCCTTTTATTTTCTTAATAAAGTCCTTTGAGGTGCAGACATTTTTAATTTTGAGGAGATCCCATTTATCTATTTTTTCTGTTGCTGCTCCTGCTTTGGCTGTGAAGTTCATGAAATCATTTCCTATTACAAGGTACTGTAGATGCTTCCCTACATTATCTTCCAAGGTGTTTATGGTTTTCGCTCTTATATTTAGATCTTTGATCCATCTTGAATTGATTTTTGTATAAGGTGTGAGAAGGTATTCTTCTTCATTCTTTTGGATATGGAAATCCAGTTTGCCAACACCACTTGTTAAAGAGGCCATCTCTCCCAACTCGGTGGACTTGGTGGCCTTGTCAAATATCAGATGACTGTATATGCGAGGATCTATATCAGAACTCTCAATTCCATTCCATTGGTCAGTAGGTCTAACCTTGTGCAAATACCATGCAGTTTTGACCACTGTAGCTTTGTAGTATGTTTTAAAGTCAGGTAATGTGATATCTCCAACTACATTTTTCTTTTTCTCAGTATGTCTTTGGCAATTTGGGGTCTCTTACCTTTCCAAATATATTTTGTGGTTAGTTTTTCCAGTTCCTTAAAAAATACAGTGTTGATTTTTATTGGGATTGCATTAAATGTGTAGATTAGTTTGGGTAGGATAGACATCTTGATGAGGTTTAGTCTCCCTATCAATGAACAGGGAATATTCTTCCACTTATTTAAGTCTTCTTTGATTTCCTTTAACAGTGTTGTGTAGTTTTCTGTATATAAGCCCTTTACATCATTAGTTAAATTTATTCCTAAGCATTTGATTCTTTCAGTTACTATTGTAAATGGTATTTTTTAAAATTTCCACCGCAGATTGCTTGTTATTTGTGTACAGAAATGCTACTGATTTTTGAGCACTAATTTTATAGTCTGTGACATTACTGAACTCCATTATACATTCTAGAAGCTTTGTTGTAGATTTCTCAGGGCTTTCTACGTATAGGATCATGTTGTCTGCAAATAATGAAATTTCTACTTCTTCTTTTCCAATCTGGATGCCTTTTATATCCTTTTCTTACCTTAGTGCTCAAGCAAATTCTTCTAAGACAATGTTAAATAGGAGTGGTGATAGTGGACATCCTTGTCTTGCTCCTGATCTCAGAGGGAAGGCTTTTAGGATTTCACCATTGAAGATGATTTTAGCCTTGGGTTTTTCATATATACCCTTTATCATATTCAGAAAGTATCCTTCTATTCCTCTATTTTGCAGTGTTTTTATCAGGAAAGAGTGCTATATTTCGTCAAATAGATTTTTCTGTATCTGTAGAGATGATCATGTGATTTTTTTCTTTCAATCTGTTTGCCTGGTGTATTACATTGATTGATTTTCTTATATTGAAACATCCTTGTATATGTGTGATGAAACTCACTTAGTCATGGTGTATAATTTTTCTTTTGATATGTTGTTGAATGTGATTAGTAAGAATTTTGTTGAGGATTTTAGCATCTAGGTTCATTAGAGAAGTTGGTTTGTAATTTTCCTTTCTTGTGGTACCTTTGAATGGCTTTGGTATTAGGGTTATGTTGGCATCATAGAATGAGTTAGGGAGTTTTCCTTCTAGTTCTATTTTTTGGAAGAGCTTAAGCAGGATTGGTGTTAGCTCTTTCTGGAATGTTTGGTAGAATTCAGCTATGAAGCCATCTAGTCCTGGGCTCTTCTCAGTTGGGAGTTTTGTGAAGACTGATTCTATGTCTTCACTTCTAATTGGACTGTTGAGCTCATCAGTTTCTTCTTTCATCAATGTAGGCTGTTTGTGAGTGTCTAGAAATTTGTCCATTTCCTCTAAATTATCATTCTTTTTGGCATATAATTTTTCAAAATATCCTATTATGATACTCTTTAATGCTGTGGGGACAGCAGTGATATCCCCTTTCTCAATCTTATTTTGTATATTTGCATCTGTTCTCTCTTTTTCTTTGTTAATCTGGCTAAGGTTTTGCCAATTTTATTGACCTTCTCGATGAACCAGCTTTAGGTTTTGCTTATTTTTTCTAGTGCTTTCTTATTCTGTATTTCATTTAGTTCTGCTCTAATCTTTGTTATTTCCTTCTTTCTATTTCCTTTAGGTTTAGTTTGTTGTTGTTTTTACAAGTTCCTCCAACTGTGCATTTAGTTGCAGTTCCTCCAAATGTACATGGAAACATGTAGCCCCAGATGCTTATCAAGGTGAGAACTCTCATTGACAGTTCCCCATATGCTCTGGTGTATAAATACTGAACATTCAAACAGCACAAGAAAGAAACTCTTTCTTCTTTTCTAATATATTTATTTATGGCTATGAACTTCCCTCTCAGGACAGCTTTCGCTTCCCATAGGTTTTGATATGTTGTGTTGTTGTTTTAATTAGTTTCGAGTTAGTTACTGATTTCTTTTGAGATTTCCTCCTTGACCCATTTTTTATCTAAGAATGTGTTGATTAATTTCCATATCTTTGTGCTTAATCTATTTGTCTGTCCCTTAGTTATTTCCAATTTCATTCCATTGTGGTCAGAGAAATTACTTTGTATAATCTCAATCTTTCTGAATTCATTGAGAGTTCCGTGGCCTAGCATGTGGTCTACCTTGGAGTATGATCCATGTGAACTTCAGAAAAATGTAAATCCTTCTGTATTTGGATGTAGTATTCTGTATATGTCTATTAAGTCCAGGTCCTATAATGTATTGTTCAGAGCCTTTGTTTCTTTACTGATTCTCTGTCTGGATGTTCTGTCTAATGATGATAATGGTGTATTAAAGTTCCCCGTTATAATTGTAGAGGCATTTATTTCTCCACTTAGTTTTTCCAGGGTTTGCCTCATGTATTTTGAGGGGCCCCAATTAGGTGCATAAATGTTTATGACTGTTCTCTCTTTTTGAGAGATTACCCCTTTTACTGATACATATTGTCCATCTTTGTCTCTTACAATAGTTTTGCATTTAAAGTCTATTTTGTCTGATATTAGAATAGTTACTCCTGCCCTTTTTTTGGCTATTGTTAGCTTGTAAAATTGTTTTCCAGCCATTCACTTTCAGGCTCTTTGAATCCCTGGGTTGAAGGTGGGTTTCTTGTAGACAACACATAGATGGATCATATTTCCTTATCCATTCTGCCAATCTGCCTCTCTTGAGTGGTGAATTTAATCCATTAACATTCGGTGTTATCACTCGCAACGAATTTCTTACTTCAGCCATATTTTCTTTGGGTTAATGTATGTTTTGTTTTGTTTCTTTTTTTTGTCTTTTTATTTGATTTTAAACTCTCCTCCAACACTCTCTCTTTTGTTTTTTCCTTTCAACTTGTAGATCTTCCTTTAGTATTTCTTGAAATGCAGGTTTCTTATTGGCATACTCTCTTAATTTCTGTTTATCTGTGAATATTTTGAACTCTCCATCATTTGTGAATACCAGTTTTGCTGGATAGAGAATTCATGGCTGGAAGTTTTTTTCTTTTAGTACTTTGACTATGTCATACCATTGTCTTCCTGCCTCCATGGCTTCAGATGAGAAATCAGCACTTAATCTTATTGTGCTTCCCTTGTATGTGATGGTTCTCTTTTCTCTTGCTGCCTTGAGTATTTTCTCTTTGTCTTGAGCATTGGACATTTCGTCAAGTATATGTGTTCGAGTTGGCCTGTTGGGATTTATAGTGTTTGGGGTGCACTGTGCTTCCTGGATCTGCACATCCATCTCTCTCAATAGGGTAGGGAAGTTTTCAGCCATTATTTCCTTCAGCACTCCTTCTGTCCCTTTTCCTTCTCTTCTCTTTCTGGGATGCCCATAATGCATATGTTTGTGCATTTTGTGTTGTCAGTTAAATCACTGAGTCCCTGCTGGACTTTTTCTATCTTTTTGTCTATCTGTTCTACTGTCTGTTTGATTTCAGATGCATTGTCTTCCATATCACTAATTTTTTCTTCTGCCTGTTCAAATCTGTTGTTATGTGAATTGAGCATCTTTTTGATTTCTTGGATTGTGCTATTGATCACCATCATATCAGTTATATTTTTGGATATGTTTACAATTTCTTCAGTATGTTCTCCCAGTGTCTTCTTTATGTCCTTAAACTTTACCTTCACTTCATTAAGTTGGTCCATTATATTTTTTTGGAAAGCTATGATTAGTTGTTCTATGTTCTGCATCTTTTCCTATTTTTTAGTTTGTTCATTGGACTGGTCCATGTCTTCCTTTTTCTCAGTGTGGTTTGTAATTTTTTTTTGCCCTCTATTCATCATTTTATTTTGATGGATTTATTCAGTTGATTAGCTTCTCTGTCTGCTCTAGAGTTTTATTTAGCTGGTGGTTCTGTGTGTGTGTTAAGTTTTCTCTTTGACACTTTTTCTTCTTATTTTATTTCCTTGCTTCTTTCTATGTTACCTTGAAGGCAAAAGATTAGTGCCAGAGTAATCAAAAGATTTGAGAAAGGAAGAAGGATAATAGTAATATTGATAAAAGTTAGAAGAGGGGCCAAATAAGACTTACTGAAATGAATATTTAACTCATGTAGGCAGTGTAGAGTAATAGGGGAAAAATTGGAGTACCTACAATGGACTGGGAAACAAAATAGAGGAATATATATGTAATGATTTAGAAGGGCAGAATGGTGAGGAGGGAGAGAAAGAGTGAAGAAAGGGCTGAAAGTAAAAAGTTAATATTAATAAAATAAGAAGAAAACAGAATAGATAGAATAGAAATTGATACCCTTAAGTTGTGGGATAATGAAAAGATGTGGTGTGTAAGAACTACAACAAAAAGCAGAAGGCCAAAAGATGAATGAATGGGAAAAGGTAACTTGGGAGGCAAAATCAGTAGAGATAGAGAATTGGAAATCACTGAAGAGGAAGCACCTCAAAGAAGAGACTGGATAGCAGAACCTAATTAAAAAGAAAAGAAAAGGAAAAAGAAGAAGGAAAAGAGAAGATGGGGGAGGAAAGAGGAAAGAAAAGCAAGTGACAACAAATAAACAGAGAAAAACCAAACAACCACTCAAGCAAGCAGTGAAAAAAAGCTAAGGAGGAACAGTGTTCCTTCTAGGGTCCTTGTGGAATGTCTCAGCCTGCTTATGTTTATCAGTCAATTTCCCTGCAGGGTTCTATCTGTAGGTTATGAAGCATATTTTAGCTATTAAACTATGAAAAGAAGAATTCATTTTTAAAAGTGACTGTCTTCTTTTTTTTATTTTTTCGGTGATATAAGGGAATGAAAAGAAGTCCTCTTCTAGACCACCCCCTTCACCGAGGGGACCCTAAATATGGTTGTGGAAAGTAATCAAGCACTTCCCACTTCCTGGCCTCCCCAGGGTAGCTGAAGCTCTGATGCTTGTCAGTGCAGAGCGATAAAATTGGCTGACTCTGTCCCCTCTGGAGCCAAGCCTCAGCATCACCAAGCTATTGGGTAAATCATGCTTCCTCAGTAGTTTTGCCTCTCCCCTCAGCCTGACGCTGCTTCAAGCCAGCTTATCTGCTCCCCAAATCTATGAGGGGGTCCAGGCAGGCAAATAGACTGAAGGGAACCCCACTCTAACTTCTGTCAGCACCCTCCCACTCTGGGAGGATGCTCCCTTACACCAGGAGTGGGAGTCATGGGTGCAGGAGTAGCCGCTCACACCAGCCTTTTTCCCTAAGGGTGGGGCTCTGCCATCTGTGTTAACCACCACAGGCAGGCTTAAAACTCACAAATCTCTACCGATCAGTCCACACCATCAATCTGCCTGCAGTTAGATGTCCCAGGCTTCTCGCTCCAAGCACCCACATCACTGACCCCCGTGCAGGACCCTGTCCACAATCCTCAGAGAGCTAATCATCAAGTGCCCTCCTAAGCCAATGCCATCTTGCCTCTTCCTTTCTTCTGCTTTAAATTTAGTAATCTTTCCATGACTTGGAGATTATGTTTTGGGAATAACTTTTATTTAAATAAATGAATAAGCTAAATAAATACACATATAGTAGTTTATATTCTCTTTCCAATAAGATTAAAGGGTCAGAAATTGCACATCCCTAGAATATGTTATTTAAAAATTATCACTTTAACACCGATCAGAGTTGCGATAGTTTTTATATGTAACATAGCTTTGGTCCATTATGGCATATCCCTTGTAAGTATATTGCTATGTTTTCATAAATTAAATATCATCAATATTTTGCAAACTTTCTACAGTTATAAGGTGCTCTGATCTTTCTTTTAAAATCAATTTACATTTATTCTGGATATTTCTATTGAATTATCCTTAAGTTTTAAGATTTTCTACAGCGATATACAATCTATTGTTTTGAAAATCAATCTTCATTTCTGTTATAGTGCTTTTTTCTAGCATTTCCAGAAATATTTTCTTAGCATTTCCACCTGTTTGCTTAAATTATTCATTTCTTCTCATGCTTTCTACATTTTCTATAGAACCTCAACACGTAATCATAATTATTTTAAAACCCCTTTCTGATAATTACAATATCTGAATCTTATTTGAGTTTTATTCTGATGCTTGATTTGTCTTTTCAGAGTGTTTTTCTTGGCTTTTGGTATGACTTGTAATTTTTTTGTTGAAACTGTGGTTGCTTCAGTCAAGTTCATCAACAAAAGACAGGTTCTTAATTTTAATCTACATTCCTGTAAATATGAATCTATTATTTAAAAAATACCTTAGTTTATGTGGGTCATTATGTGGACCCATTTGTGAATATCATATTTAAAGATCTTATTTAGTGTAGCCAACTAAATAAGGATGGGCCTTATTTCATATTACTGGAGAATAAAAGCAGGAATTCAGCAGAATCAGAAGAGTAGACAGAAGGAGAATGATAACCCTGTGAAAGAGGAAGAGTGGCAAAACAAGGAAACTCAACGATAGTGGAAAGCCATCTGCAGAATGCTACAGACTTCAAGAGAAAGAATTACCAAGACAGGAATCTAAATATTAAATTCTGGCTTCTAAAACTATGTGACAATAAATCCATATTGTTTAAGGAAATCTATTGTGTGTTATTTTTCAAAGAAGCTCCGAAAATCTAAGAGATTTTCTTTCTAGAACTGATGTGCTGATATTAAATACCTAATATATTGAAGTGGCTTTGTAATTTTGTAATGGTTAGATGCTGGAAGAATTTTGAGCTACTTGATTAAAAGTCTAGATTTGAAGAGAAGGATATTAAGGTATTTCTAATGAAGGTTCAGGAAAAGTTAGAGCTGTAAAGAAAGCTTTTGCCATCTTAGAGAATATATACATATAATAATAAAGCTATTTTGGTACAAATATTTACATTCAAGGTCCTTATGGTGAGGCAATAGAAAGAAATGATAAATGTGTTATTGGAAACTGGAGGATAGGTGCTACTGGTTATAAAATGGCTGGGGATTTACCAAAGTTTTCTTCTGATGCCAGTTTAAAAGTAGAATTTACAAGCAATACAAGTGCATATTTAGGTGAGAGGAATTCCATCCTACATCTAGAAGATATAACCTATTTTCCTCTTGTGACAGAGGATAGAGATAACCTGAGGAATGAACTGTTAAGCCCAAAGGAGCCTTCAATTGGTGTTTTGGAAAATTCTAAACCTATAAAGATAGCAAGCTGTGGCTTTTTCAGGTTCCTGTCCTGAGTTCTCAGGGAATGGGGCACCATACAAGGGTTTGACTGAACAGCTGTTTTCTGAGATTACATATATGACTAATGGATTGATTTACCATCTCAAAGGAAGTCAGGATTGGAAATATATTCATCCAGGAAGGACTTTTTGAAGTTCCCTTTAACTGATGAGTTGGACACATTTGAACTGCACCCAAAATAAACAAGGATCTTGGGAATTTTTTTGAGAAATATTGGTAGCCTGGAATTAAAGGAAAGTGTTGTAATAAAAATAAGAAAAGTGACTTGAAGTAGAACAGTGGAAGCAGATGTCTGGGCAGAAGGAGATTCCTAGTTCTGAAAGAGAGGGCCTCCTACGCTGATACTCAAAATCTTTTGTTTCTATGACCCAGGTTTGGGGAGTTATTGGCTGCCACCTAGATTCTTGGAGAAGGTAAACTTTATTCACTAGCTTTCAGGAAGACCAGATTCAGTGCCCAACACTTGAAAAGGATGAGGCAGTCACCCCTTCCAGCCCAGGGAACAAACTGTTTTCCACAGATGACTTTCAGAACTTAGAATCTAGTGGAGTTTGCCCTGCTATACTTCAAACTTATTTGTAAAACTTATATTCCAATTTCTTCCATCTGTGAAGGGAATATCTATCCTTGCTTGCCACACCATGGTACATTGGAAGGAAGGAAATAAATTGTTTTCTAGGTTTCAGAGGCCCACAGATGGAGAGAAATTTTGCCAAAGTTGGACTAAACCCATAAATAAGTTTGGTAAGAGTTTGGAATCAAAGAGGCTACTGAAGTGAATTAGGCTTTTGTTATTGGGAGGAAGTGAATGTATATTACATTTGGGAAAAACATGCCCAGAAGTTGGACTGTGGTATATTGAATCATGCACTCAAATAAAAGACATGTCCTTAATCTTCATCTATATTCTTGTATTCTTGAAGCTATTTGTAGTGTTTTTAATCTGTTAAGCTGAGCAATATTGTGCACTCATATCTAAATAGGACCTTTGGATATACTACTAAGTTGTTGTCCAATGAAATATTTTGGGATTTAATCCATGATAGTATAACTCTTATAAAGAGAAGGTGTAATTCAGTGGATTCCAGAAAGCAGACCTAAAATTTGAGAGATTTTCATGGGACAAAAGACAGAGAGGTAAGCAAAGCAATTGCAAGAATTGTCGCAAGCCAGCACCAGAATATTACAGACTCTCAGAAAAAGCTATGCCTTACTATCCCCTTGGATTGGGTTTTGTGACCCCTAAAATAGGAGGTACTAAATTCTTTTTTAAGTCAAAACATTGTATAATACTGTTATAGCAGATCTGGCAAACTGAAGTAAAAGTCGATTTATGTTAAACTGGCTAAAAAGTTGACTGTGTTTAACATTTTCTATAGGTATGTACACCAAAGGCTTAAAATTACTATAATTTTATTGTTTCTTTAATATATTTTTATTACAGAAGCTGTAAACTTACAAAACAATCAGCACATGTGTAGAATCCCCATACAACACCCCTTTATCAACACACCATACCATTGTGGAGCTTTTGTTACAGATTATGTGATAATATCATCAGACTATACCACTATGGTCCATAGCATACTTTTTGTCATATTTTTCCATACCCTCCTAATATTAACAAAGTACAACTTTGACATTGATGCAAGTATATTACAGTATTGCTGTTAACTCTATTCCACAGGTTACATTAATTTTATTTTTTCCATGCTTTTCCAGATTCCCACTGCCTTGCAGTAGTGACATACATCCATTCTAGTTCACAGATGGACATTCTTGCATTTGTACTATCAAACTACAATTATCATCCACTTGTAGGTTCTCTGTGTCATTCAGTTCCTAGATTACTCTATAGATTGCTTTCAATTGACACATACATCCATAGACTACCCTTTTCAATCACAATCCCATTTATAAACCAACTGCTACTCACTATAATGTTTTAGTATCAACTCTAACCATTTCCATCCTTTATTTCCCATGTTTTAATTGGGTTTCCTAAGAAATTCTCTTATAGAAAATGTGTTTTGCAGAAGTTTCAGCAGTAATCTTTGCTATCATGCTTAAGCCCTGTTGATTAGTTATTTATGAGTAGAACAGGAAATAAATCTATAATTTTATTATTATATCAGTCTTCAAACGATTTTAGATTTTTTCCTACTTTCAATGAGACAGGAAGGCTAGAGGTGGTGGAACTGGCTAAAAAATCCTCAATATGTGAAGTAAGACTCTAATAACATTTTTTTATTTGTTATGTTTTGTGTGCTTAATTTTCTTTCCTGAACAGTATTTCTTGATTATGCAGATGATTCTTGGTGTATTTGACAGCAAAATCATTCTCAAAATTTCACTGACATTATTATTGGGGTTCCTGGTGGTAATAGAGTAATATTAGAAACTCCAAAGACATTATCCTACACCTGTCTTTCAGTCATCAGCTAGCCAACATTGAACCCCAACTATTTTTTACATGACCATGTAAGTATATCCACCAGTTTATGGTGCCTTGGCTTCTGTTTCAGGTAATTAAATATCAGCTATGAGTCTCAGTATTTTCCTTTCCCACACGTAAATTTTGGTGACATTATTTCCAACACCCACAGTTCTGTGGCGTATTCAGGAGTAGTCCTTGATTTTCAATTATTCAAGGTGGTTTTTTTTTTTTTGAAATGACAATTCTGATGTTGTTCAATACTTTTATATATCAGAAGTTAATTCTATGTTGTTTCTTCATTGAAAGTTCTGCTCTATATGCTACTCTGGGTTTATGGATGTTTTTAAAATATTTTATTTCTTTGAAAATGCAATTCCGCTGCCTCCTGGCTTCAACTGTTTCTGATGAAAAGTCTGCTTAATCTCATTGGGGTTCCTTGTACATCATAGAATGTTTTTTTCTTTCTGCCTTCATGATTGTCTCATGGGCTTATTTTTGCTAATTTTACTCTCTTCCATCTAAGTGTGGATCACTCTCTGTTTATCCTATTTGGTGTTCATTGGTCATTGTGGATGTGTTAAGGATTTTAAGGAAATTTGGAGTTAGTTATTCTTTCTTTCAATACCTTTTCTGCTACTTTCTCTCCTCTCCTTCAGGCACAACCATGAATCAAATCATTCTCCACATTTTTCTTCTACTCTGTTCCTTTTTGTACATTCTTTTTTCTCTGTTCTTCAGATTGCTTTATCTCTATCAATCTATCTTCAAGTTCTCCAATTATTTCTTATGTCATTTCAATTAAACTGTTGATTACCATTGAAATTTTTCATTTCAGTTGTCACAAATTTAAACTGCAAATTTCTATTAGCTCTTTTTATTTTTCCTTTTCAAAAAATTAAAACTAAGTCATTTTATTGATTTTGGATGTATTATTTGAACATATATTTTATCATGGCTAACGTTCATCATTAATCATGGTTTCTATTAGTGCTTTAATCTTATTTATAATGTCTGATTTAATGATTTTGTAAGTGCAACAACTGGGATCCGAAAAAGGCAGTTTCTGTTACATGCTGTTTATGTGTGAGTGCTTGTGTGCATTTATGGGTCTTATTTCCTGATTATGTGCTCATTACATAATTTTGTGTTGTAAAGTAGACATATTAGATAATAGAATGTAGTCACTGCACACCAACAAGTGTCTTCCCTTTTGGTTTGATACTACTGGTTGTTCACTTGCTTGTTATTTACTGACTTGACTTAATTATTTATTAGTTTCATTGAAATTTATTTCTCTGTGATATATAGCCTCAATGTCATTTCTCTTAGTGTGTAGAGATGTACATGTGCAATTCTTATTAATCCCCCATTACCAAGAGATTACTCATACCTAATAAAGGCAGCGTGATCTGCTTTCATTAGTATCCCACCCACATGTTCAACTCCAGCACTTGCTCATAGTTTCCTATATTGTATTTTGCAGTGTACTAAGACAAAGATCATTGATAAATCTTATCCTATTATTATCTGGCCCCTTTGCTTGGATAAACTTTGAGGACAGTATATAAGGTTTCTTGTTACCACAGGAGTTCTCTTATCCACAGTCAATTTACTCTTTCATCTTTCTTAAAATTCTAGCCATTCTACCATTTTAAGTTTGGCTACCATATAGCTACCATCTTCTCCTAAGTTTTAACTATGATGTCTACATTCAGATTGAGAGCACACTTTGTTTTGCATTTCCTTATACTCCAAATAAACTATTTTGAGAAACCAGAGCTGTTTGTTCTTTCCACCTGCCATTCCTCGAAGGCAAAACCTTTGCACTACACTCTGGAAGTGAAAAAGGAGTTGGTAGGATATTCTTTCAGACTTATAAAACTGCTGAATGAAATGGATATTGAACATGAGTGGTAGGCAATTATCCTATAAGTTTGCTCCTCCCAACACAGAATATTCAACTTACAAAAAAAATAAATGCAAAAGAAAGGGCAAGATGGTGGCAGAGTAAGGAGCTGCTAGAGTCAGCTTGTGCTACAGGGCAGTTAGTAATGATACAGAGTTAGCTAACACACCTGTTTGGGTGTCCCAGGAGACCAGAAGAGCATCCTGCAACACCCTTGAAAATATAGAAGGAGACTGTCCACTTGCAAGGAAGATTCATGAGTAGAGCACTCGACACCATGGAGGCTGGTGCCCATGCTACACTGGTGGCACAAGCTACCTCAGGAGCTATTACATGGCTGAAATTGAAGCTCCATTTCCCAAAATTGTGGGAAGAAGAGACACTTGACTTCAGCTACTGATTAGCAAATTCAACTGGCTAAAGTATAATCCTAAAAACAGATAAAATTTGAAAATGTACAAGTCAGAAAGAGGCCAGTAGCCACCACTTTAACTCTGCCCCCACCATGAAGGGATGTGGGTCTGAATGAAAATCACAGTGCTGGTAGAGACTGGCTTCTTGCCATCCAGATAGGATTTCAGGTCTAGCCTGAAACCCAGGTCCGAATCCAGCAGAAAGGAACCTGGTGGCACCTGCACCAACCTCTCTGAGAAACTGCAGGCCACACCTTGGAGGCTGGTGCTGATCTTCCATTGGCAGTGCAAGCTGCCTCAGGAGAAATTCCATGACTGGATTTGGAAGCTCCATTTCCCATAAATGTGTGTGTAAGAGGTGATTGGCCACTGACTTCAGCTACAGATAAGTAAACTTGGCTGGCTAAAGTATAATCCTAAAAGCTAAAGTTAGAAACTGTCCAAGTCAGACAGAGGCCAGTAGTCACCATTTTAACTCCACCCATGGCATGAGGTGAAGCAAGGCAAACTGAAAATCACAATGACGTTAGGGATTGGCTTCTCCCCACCAAGTTTGGATTGCTGCCCTGGCATAGGCTCCAGCCCCACTTCTAGCAGGGTATAAGCTGGGGAGGGTGTTGGGGTGGGGGCCTGCACCAGCCTCTCTGGTAAACATCAGGCACTTTTGGCCAGCACACACTGAATTGTTGGACACCTGGGACTCCATTTCCACACCACAATAGGATAGGATAGGAGCTGTTTCTTCAGGTTCTCTCCGCAATGGCAGGCATTTTCAGCCCATATGAACTGGTTTGTTGAGTGCCTTCTATTCCATCTTCACCCCTCCAGCCCCATAGGATAGGAGGGGGCTGCGGTTTCCTCAGACTCTCAGTGCAACTACAGGCACTTTGGAATGCACAAAACCAACTGTTGGGAACCTGTGGTTCCACCTACAACCTCAATAGGACAAGAGAGGAAGTATGTTTCCCCAGCCTCTCTATATAATTGCAGAAGCTTTTGGTCCACACGGACTGAATAGTTGGTCATCTGTAGCTAAATCCCCACCCCCACATAGGATAAGAGTGGAGCTATGTCTCCTTAGCCATTCCAGGCAATTGCAGGCACTTTGGCCTGCAGAGACTGAACTGCTGAGTGCCTGAGGCTCTACATTTAACACCTAGTAGGATAGGAGGGGGATGTGTATCCTCAGTCTCTCTGAGCAAGGGCAGGCATTTTCAGCTTGCACATACTAGACTGTTGGAGGCCTGTAGAGGCACTCCCATCCCCTAACAGGATAGGAGTGGCCTGGTGACTCCACAGCCTCTCTGGGCAACAGTGGATACTTTCAGTTTACAAGGACAGAACTGTTGGATGGCTGTGGATTCACCCCTGCCACCCAATAGGATAGGAGGAAGCTGGTGTTTCCTGAGCCTTTCCAGGAAATGGCAGACACTTTTGGCTTACACAGACTGAATTTTAGGGTGTCTGTGATTCCATTCCCATTCCCTAAAGAGCAGAAAGGACAGTACTCCCTCAGCTTCTCAGGGCAGCTGCCGGTGTAGTTGGCCCACACCGATTATATTTTTGAGCACTCCAGAGGGCCCATCCTTACCACTGGCAGAGAGGGGGCAGGGTTACATCAGTCTACCTGGGCAACTGCAGTCATTTTAGGTCACCATGGCATAGATTGCTGCCCACACATGCAGCTCCAACCCTGGCCCAGGTAGGGGAGGAAAGGGTAGGAAGCTTCTTCAGTCTCTCTTGGCAACTACAGACAGTCTTGGCCTGCAAAACTTGTATTATTACAAATAGCTGAAGCTCTGTCCCTAACCCTTGCAAAGGAGAAAGGTGGGAGAAGCTTCATCAATTCCTGGGGCAAAATGGACAACTTCAGCCTACACAGCTTACAGTGCCAACTACATCCTTGACTCCTACTACACAACAAGCAAGGAAAAAATGCAAGAAATCCTTAAAATAAAGAAAGAAACTGCACCCAGAATAAATGCACCTAGAGAGCCAGATGTCATGACACTCCCCCATAATTGAAATCCATACAAAGAATCAGGAAGATATGGCCCAGTTAAAGGAAAAAGATAAGCCTCTAGATGACATAAAGGAATTGAGATAACTAATCATAGAGGTTCAAACAATGGCTAAAGAGATTAAGGATATTAAGAAGACATTGGGTGAGCATAAAGAATTTGAAAGCATACATTTAAAAAATAGCAGATGGTATGTGAATGAAAGGCACATTAAATGAAATAAAAAATACAATGGAAGCATAAAACCACAGATTTGAGGAGGCAGAAGAAAGATTTGGTGAGTTTGAAGACATGGCACCTGAAAGCAAACACACGAAAGAACAAATGAAGAAAAGAATGGAAAAAATTGAAAATGGTCTCAAGAAACTAAATAACAGCAAGAGATGTGCAAACATATGTACCATGGGTATCCAGGAAGGATAAGAGAAGGGAAAAGAGCAGAAGGAATATTTGAAGAAATAATGCTAAAAATTTCTGAAACCTATTGAAGGACATAGATGTCTGTTTCCAAGAAACACAATGTACCACCATTTGAATAAATCTGAATAGATCAACTCCAAGAAACATATTGATCAGAATGTCCAATGCAAAAGACAAAGAGAATTCTAAAAGCAGCAAGAGAAAAATGATACATAATGTATAAGGGATATCCAATAAGAAAAGCACAGATTTCTTATCAGAAACCATGGAGGCAAGAAGTATGATGCTGAAAGAGAAAAACTGCCAACCAAGAAACTTATACTCAGCCAGAATGTCTTTCAAAAGCAAAGATGAGTTTAGAATATTCATAGATAAACAGAAACTGAGAGAATTTATAACAAAGAGACCAGCTTTGCAGGAAATACTAAAGGGAGTGTTGCAGCTTGAAAAGAAAAGATGAGAGAGAGGCCTGGAAGAAGGCCTAGAAATGCAGATTGTATCAATAATAGTAACTAAAAGAGTCAAAAGAGTGATAAAATAAAATATGACAGATAAAACCCAAAGGTCAAAATAAGTGAAATAAGAACTGCCTTTACCGTATTAACATTGAATGTTAAGGGATTAAATTCCTCAATCAAAAGACACAAATTGGTGGAATAAATAAGAAAATATGAGCCATCTATATGCTGTCTAAAAGAGACTCACTTTAGACCCAATGATACCAATACATTGAAAGTGAAAGTTTGGAAAAAGGTATTCCATGACTGTAGTAACCAAAAAACAAAAACAAAAACAAAATATTGGAGTAGCTGTACTTATATCACATGAAATAGACTTTAAAAGCAAAACTATTATTAGAGACAAGGAAGGACATTACATATTATAAAAGGAATGATTCACCAGGAAGAAATAACAATATAAATGTATATGCACCTAACCAGGATGCCCCAAAATACATGAGGAAAACTGGCAAATCTGAAGGGAAAAATAGATATCTCTACAATAATAGTTGGAGACATCAATACATTACTCTCAGCATTGCATAGAACATCTGTGCAGAAGATCATTAAAGAAACATAGAGGTTGAATAATATGATAAATGGACTAATCCTAATAGACATATACAGAACACTGCACCCCCAAACAGCAGAATATACATTCTTTTCAAGTGCTGATGGAACTTTGTCCAGGATAGACCACATTTTGGATCAGAAATCATACCTGAATAATTTCAACAAGATTAAAATTTTACAAAGCACTTTCTCTGAACATAATGGAATAAAGTTGGAAATCTAGAAGAGGTAAAAAAGGGAAAATACACAAATATATGGAGACCCATTTCACTAATGAATACAGATGCAACACACTCTTAAATAATCAATGGGTCAAAGAAGAAATTTCAAGAGAAATCAATAAATATCTTGAGATGAATGAAAATGAGAACACAACATATCAGAACCTATGGGGTGCAGCAAAGGCAGTGCAGAGAGGGATATTATATCCCTCAATGCTTACATTAAAAAAGAAGAAAGAGCTTAAATCAATGACTTAACTACACAGCTGGTGGAACAATTAAAAGAACACCAAAATATCTGGAAAGGAAGTAGAAGGAATGAAATAATAATGATCAGAGTAAAAATAAATGGAGAAAAAAAAATTAACAAAACCAAAAGTTGTTTCTTCTAGAAGATTTACAAAACCAACAAATGCTTGTCTAGACTGACAAAAAGAGAGAGAAGATGCAAATAAATGAATTAAAAAATGAAAATGGGGACATTACTCTTGGCCCCACATGAATAAAAGAGATCATAGGAGGATACTATAACAACTTTATCCCATAAAATTAGATAATATAGACAAAATAGAAAAATTCCTAGGCATGTACAAAAAACCTGCACTGATCCTAGAAGAAATATAAGACCTCACCAAACCAATCACAAGAGATTGAAACAGTCATCAAACAACTCCCCAAAATGAAAAGCCCAGGATCAGATGGTTTCACAGGTGAGTACTACCAAGTATTCAAAGAAGATTTAATACCAATCTTACTCAAGGTCTTCCAAAAGTTGAAGAAGAAGGAATGTTACCAAACTCATTCTCTGAAACCAATACCCCCCTAATACCAAAGCCAGATAAAGTTACAGACCCATTTCACTAATGAATACAGATTCAAAAATCTAAAATAAAATATTTTCTAAACAAATCCACCAACACATTAAAAGAATTATTTGTCATGACCAAGTGCCTTTTATGCCTTTTATGCCAGGCAAATAAGAGTGTTTAAATACAAGAAAATAAATCAGCATAACACAATAAATTAATAAATCAAAGAACAAAAATCATATGATCTTATTGATTGAGGCAAAAAAGGCATTTAACCAAATACAGCATCCCCTCTTTATAAAAAACTACAAAAGATAGCGATTGAAGGAAACATTCTCAATATGATAAAGGCCATATATGAAAAATCTACAGCTAACTTTGTACTCAATCATGAAGGAATGAACATTTTCCCATTGAAATCAAGACAAGGATGCCCACTGTCACAATTGTTGTTCAATACATTGCTAGAGGTTCTAGCTACAGCAATCAGGCAAGAAAAAGAAATAAAAGGCATCTAAATAAGAAAGGAAGAAGTAAAACTTTTTCTACTTGCAGATGATATGATCCTATATCTATAAAGTCCTGAAAAATCTACAACAAAGGTGCTAGAATTCATAAACAATTTCAGTAGAGTGTCAGGATACAAGATCAATACCCCCAAGTCAGTGTTGTTTCTATACAATAATAATGCACATTCTGAGGAGGCATTCTGGAAAAAAAAATTCCATTTACAATAGCAACTAAAAGAATCAAATATTTAGTAATAATCTTAACCAAGCATGTAAAACACTTGTATTCAGAAAATTATAATAAATTGTTAAAGAAATTTTTAAAAATCTAATAATTGGAAGAACATTCCATGCTCATGGATTGGAAGAATAAATCAGTAAGATGTCAATTCTACCCAAAAAAATGCTCCACACATCCAATGTAAACCCAATAAATATTCCACCAACATTTTTTAAACAAATGGAAAACACAATTATCAAATTTATTTGGAGTGGTAAGGGGCCGCCAAATAACCAGAAAGACATTAAAAAGAAAAAGCAAGTTGGTGGACTCTTACTTCTAGACTTTAAATCTATTACCTAATTACAGTGGTAAAAACAGCATGGTATTTGGATAAAGATAGACATAGAGACCAAGGGAACTGAATAGAGGGTTCAGAAACAGATCCTCCATCAATGGTCAAATGATTTTTTACCAGTCTTTCAAATTGACCAGCTGGGACAAAACAGTCTATTCAACAAATGGTGCTGACAGTCCTGGCTATCCATAGCCAAAAGAAAGAAAGAAGTCCCCTCTCCGTAACCCATATAAACATTAACTCAAAATGGATCAAAGACCTAAATATAAAAGCAAGAACCATAATGCCTAGAAGAAAATGTAGGAAAATACCTTCAAGACCTGGTGGTAGGTGTTGCATTCTTGAACCTTACATGAAAAGCATGAGCAACAAAAGAAATCATGGATAAATGAGACCTCCTCAACCTTAAACACTTTTGTGTTTCAAAGGACTTCATCAAGAAGATGAAAAGGCAGCACAATCATTTGGAGAAAATATTTGGACACCACATATCTATAAGGATTTGATTTCCATTCTATATAAAGAGATCATGCAACAATAAGAGCACGAAATCCATTTAAAAATGGGCAAAAGATTTAAATAGACATTTTGCCAAAGAGGAAATACAAATAGCCAAAAAGCACATTAAAAATGTTCTATCTTACTAGCTATTAGGGAAATTCAAATCAAAACAACAATGAGATATCATCTAACATGGCATGGAATGGTCATTATCAAAAAAACAAACAAACAAAAAAAAACACAGAAAACAGTAAGTCCTGGAAAGGATGTGGAGAAATAGGAACGCTCCTTCACTGTTGGTGGGATTGTAAAATGGTGCAGCCTCTGTGGAGGACAGTCTGGCAATTCTTCAGGAAGCTAAATATAGGACTGCCATATGATCCAACAATTCCTCTACTGGGAATATATCCAGAAGAACTGAAAACTGTGACACAAACAGATATCTGCATACTGATTTTCATAGTGACATTATTCACAATTGCCAAAAGATAAAAATAACACAAGTGCCCATCAATCAATAAATGGATAAACAAAATGTGCTGTATACATACATTGGAATACTATGCTGCAGTAAGAAGAAATGAAATTTGGACACATATTCTAACATGGATAAATCTTGAAGACATTATGCTAAGTGAAGTAAGCTAGACAAAAATGGACGAATATTTGAGTGGTTTCATTAAGATGAATTAAATATGAAGAATAAATGCATGGTGTTAAAACCTAGAGTATAGGTTATTAGTAGATATAGAAGTGGATGGAGAAGACCTACTGATGCTTAATGAATATATATAAGTTTTCATTAAATTGACTGTAAAAGAATTGAAATGGATAAAGTTGATGGGAACACATTATAGTGAGTAGCAGCTGGTTTATAAATGGGATTGTGTCTGAAAAGAGCAGTCTAGTGATGTAAATATCAACTGAAAGAAAGATAGAGAATAATCTAGAGGCTGAATATCACAGTGAACCTATAGGTTGATGAGAGTTGTGGTTGATGGTACAGATGCAAGAGTGTCCTTCTATGAACTAGAGTAGATGTGCATCACTATTGCAGGGAGGTGGAAATGTGGAGAAGAATGGGAAAACTACAATTGGTGTGACCTATAGACTGTGGTTAACAGCAATATTATAATATTCTTGCATCAATGCCAAAGATGTACTTTGTTGATAATGGAGGTGTATGGAAAAAGTGTGCCAAATGTACACTGTGGACAATAGTTGGTGGCAATAGTCTGATGATATTATTAAATAATCTGTAACAAATGTTCCAACATGGTGTGGTGTGTTGGTGAAGGGGTGTTGTATATGAATTCTGGTCATGTGTATGATTGTTTTTTAAGCTCACAATCTCTGTAAAAAATATATTTTAATAAAATGTAAAATAGGGACTATAATTAGTAGTTATATTTTGATGATTCTCTTGCATAGTTTGTAACAAATGTTTCACAACAATTCAAAGTGTTGGTGGAAGGGTGATGGATGATACCCCTGTGTGATGTTATGTATGTTCATTTTGTAAGTTCACAGTTGTTACTATACACATTGTCTATGCATGTTCATTTATGAATGATATACTTCAACAAAAATTGGATTAAAAATATATTCGAATTTGGAAGATACATGGTCCCACTTAAAAGATAAAGATGGTGTTGAGCAGGGCCTAAAAGCAGGCCGGCTATGACATACTGGGCCACAAGAGTGAGAAAGGCCAGTTACCTTCAGAGGCTGCATCCTCCCAAAGTTGACGGGAAACAGGATTCTTCCTTGAGTTACTTTATGCTGTTGGTTAATTCTAGGGAGCGATTATGGTAGATCTGCTGGATTTGGGTATAAATTGCCAACCATAGCTCCCAAATCAATGGTTATGCTTAGGACAGCTAGGAGAGGTATGCAGAGATGCACTGCTATAGACTTAAACTCACAAAGACAGTATAGGCACTGACAAGACAGGCATATGGCAAGAAAAATAATGACAGTTATTAAGATAGCCTTTCCTTTATCTAACAGGCCATTCATTAACTACTTAGAAAATGAATTAAGTTTACCTGGACTTTTAACATATCCAATATTCCTCTGCATATGATATATAATAGAAAAGATATCACTATAATCATCAGCCATATATCTAGAATAAGAGAGATAAAAATACAGTATTTAATACTAATTAATGCACTAATCAACACATAAGATTCTCTTTGAGCTGCAATTTAATAGATTTGATTTCCAGAGTTACAATACCGTACATGTTATCATTCCATGGGAGCAGGCTATAATGCCAATTGTATTTAAGTTCTACTTAAATCACTCTGGTATTCATTGCTCCACTTGTTACACCCTTCACACAGCCAGGATGCTGCTGCACTGTTGACCCTAGAGAGAAGCTAGGAAGGTAGGTGTATTAGTCAGTCAAAGTGGTGCTGATGCAAAATACCAGAAATCTTTTGTTTTTTATAAAGGGTGTTTTTGAAGGTAAAAGGTTACAGTCACAAGGACCTAAACAGTCCAACTCAAGGTGCCATAAGAGGTACTTTCTCACCCAGAGTCTGTTGTCACATCTTGATGTAAGATAGCAGGTGATATCTGTGAATATTCAGTCTTCCTCTTCTTCCCAGCTTCTTATATTCTCAGCAGTAAGCTGGGATAAGTAGTCTCTCTGCCCCAGGGATCATTCCTCTCCAGGGTCAGCTGCTTTTATCTATCCACAGGATCAGCTGTAGATTAAAAGGCTGTCTTGCTTCTTGGGATCTCTGCCATCTCTATGGAGCCAACTCTATTCCTCTGTGTTCTTCTCCTGTGTGTTTACTTCTTGGGGTTCCAGCTCAAAGCTCCAGCATCAAAACTCCAACCTCCTTTCTCTGAGCTGAAGTTTTTCTGTGAGTCTTCACCCATGAAAGGGGCAGGGACTCAACACCCTACTGACATGGTCCAATCAAAGTCCTAATCATAATTTAATCATGTCCAGAGGAACAGACCAGTTTTACAAACAAAAACCAATATCTATTTTTGGAATACAAAAACAATGCCAAACTGCTCTACTCCACTCCCTGAATTCCTAAAAGCCATTACAATGTTCAAAAAAACCTTAAATCAGTATAATTCTAAGTACAAAATCACATCACAGTCAGTTAAAGAAATACAATTTGTCTTGGGGCAAATTCCCTTCTGGCTGTAGACCTCTGAAACTTAGAAAATCCTTATCTGTTTCCAATATACAAAGAGACAGACAATGAATAAACATTTTCATTACCATAAGGAAAAATTAGGAATGAAACATGAATTATGGGTCCTCTACATTTCAGTAAACCTGAAGGGCATACTTCATAAGATATCAATGTCTTAGAGTCCTTCTTAAAATTATGATGGTTTCTTCTACCTGGGGCCAGATGGGGACACACCATTTCTGCAGGCTAGCCCAATGGCCATTTTTTGTTCTACCCTCATCAAGCATCTGGGTGGTGACCACTCTCCAGACCTCACCCTCCAAGGTCATTGAAGAGATGGCTACAAATTACTCAAACTTTGGGTTAGAGTCATAACCCCCCTAGTACAGTGAAGTGAAGACAACATCCTCCATAATCTTTGGCATACTGGCCCAACCCTCTCAGAACAATGAGTTGGTGACCTAGTCTTCCCTAACCCCTGGAGAACAGGGCTGCCCTTATCAAAACTATGGGGCATTGACATCAACCTCCTTAATCCCCGAGGAATGTGCTACAATCTCTCTCTACCCTGGAGTGGCAAAACATTCCCTGAACATTGAGTTGGATATCCACCCTCTTCAACAGCCAGGGCAAACTCTCCCTCACTGTACACATGGGTGTGGTTCTTGGCCAAGGAGATATCTTAAATCCAAATCTCAACTTCCATGGTTTTCCTCTTGAAGTCGTATCCCCTTCAATCTCTACCTTCCATGTACCTTTTAGTCCAAGCTGACAGTGGTTTTGTTCATACAGGTGTCTCAGAAATTTTATTGGTTTAGCATTCAAGAAACCAGGGGCCAAGATATCAGATGTAAGATTTCCACAAGACTTTCATAGAAAACTGCATTTTTAATCTTGAATTATACATTCCAAGTTTAGTTAAGTCCTTAAATGGGGCACTATAATCTGGGGATTTGATTTCCAGAGGCTTAGAGTTTCCAGAATCAGTTCCTGGTTTCTTTGTGCCCAACAATTCAGTCCTCAGCTTATCTTCCTAGAGAAACAGACCAGTTTTACAAGTATAAACCAATATCTATTTTTGGAATTCATAAACAATGCCATACTGCTAAAGTAGGCTTCAATATTTCACCATCCTTGTACAAAGTGCCCTTCAGCAATGTACATTGTATATCTGGCAATATCCAGACATTGCTGGCTGCTGCAGGAGTCCAGAACTGGATTGTACTCTCCATCCACTTCATGAGCATATTCAGAGATATAGTAGATAGTTTTATCATTTTAAGGTTCATTGACAAACCTAGCCAATAATTCAAATGGAGAGGCAACATGCAGTGTACTTGGGCCTGGTTTGAATGCACAAGAGAGTTTAACAATACTGCAGTCTATCTCTTTTAATCTTTATACACTTGTTAAATACTTCCAATGAATTCCTAACATATCAAATGAACTTAACTTTTGAGTATTTGGCTTTATACTTCTACACCTTTACCATGATGATATTAACAGGGATTTTACTTTAGCAGTACAGGAAAAACTACTTTCTCAATTATTTTATGAAAACTGAAGATTCCCAATGGAATCAAGATTATCTTTTCTTACCACCAATTTAACAGGCAGATTTAGGTGGAAAATGGCAGGTTTCCCTGTTATGAAGTTACTTTGTGCTATTAATATTAATTTAGATTTCTGGTTAATAATGGCTATCTCAATTAGCCATTAAAGAACTTCAGTTTAGAAGATGCTTTAACAAACTCCTTAAAATTAACTGTAATCACCTAGACTCATTACTTTATCTTAAAATAAGTTTATTAAATTACAATTAGCAACACAGAAGTTTACTTTATCCATTTAGGAGAGAGCAGATCTACATTTCCTTCTTTAACTTAATTTCATTTAAACATGAGATTACAACTTCAATATCTTAAAGATTTAATACATATAATGTTATTTTTTTAGTGGGATCATGTATCTTCAAAATTCCAAATAAGTTTTTTTCTTACAGAATCAATGCTTATTTGTCATGTGGGAATTTCATCCAGTTGCAAGCAGATGCCACACCCATCTTCCCTCAAATTCAGTAGAATAGCCAGAGAGGTTTATGCCCTATCATGCAGGGACTACCACCCTAACCAGCAGGAAGTAACTACAGAAGGATGACCATTGTCCCTCTGCATCCTCTAAGAATAATGTTATGAACTCTTGGGGGTGGGGTGGGGGTTGAGGCAAGTTAGTATAGGGGAAGACAAGCCACAACATGGCCAACAGACAACATGGCTGACAGACAGCATGGCTGCAAGACCCTGCTGAGACCTTGAAGTTTAACTTAAGGTCCATTCTGGGGTTGAGGGGAGGCCCTGGTTATTCCAAAATGGCCTCACCATTGGCCCCCACAATTGATGGAGGAACTAATAACAGCTGGGGTCCCTCCCCTTTGAATTAATAAGAGAAGGAATAATTAATAGTTTATAAGCTGATTTCACAAGCCAAAACCTGCTTTCTCTGCCAAGAGGAGCCCACAACAAATCTATTTTCCTCATTCTTCCCCATTTCTCAGGAAGCTCTGCTATTTGCCCCCATTTCCCAACAAACTCTTTTAACTGGCCTAACTAAAAAAAATACATTAAAGGCATTAAACAGCAGATTAGATATGGTGGGATGATGAATTAGAGAGCAGTGTATCTGAACTTGAAATGATAGGAAATCAAACAGAAAAAAAAGGGAAAAAATTAAAATGTTATCAGGGAATTGAATTAAAGTATAAAATGCACAAATATATGTATTATCAGTGTCCCAGAAATAGAACAGAATGGAAAAGTGGCAGAAAGAATATCCGATAAAATAATGTCTGAAAATTTCCCAACGCTTATGCAAAACATAAATATCAATACCCATCAAGGATAATGGACTCCAAACAGACTAAATTCAAATAGAATTACTTCAAGAAACCTAATATTCAGAATGTTAAATACCAGATATAAAGAAAGAATTTTGAAAGCAAGAGAAAAGCAAGTCATAACATTCAGTGGACACTCAATAAGACTACTTATTGATTTCTCACTGCAAATCATGAAGTCAGGAAGGCAGTTTTATGAAATATTTAAGGTATTGTATGAAAAAAACTGCCCGACCAGAGTTATTTATGTGGAAAAGCTGTCCTTCAAATATGAGGGTGATTTTAATATCTTCATAGATAAACAGAGACTTAGTCATCTATACACTTTCTGCAAGTTACTCACCATAGACACAAAAACATAAATAGATTGAAAGTGAAAGTTGGAAAAACATAGTCCATGCAAATTGTAAACAAAGAGTAGCTGGGGTAACTAAACTAATATCAAACAAAAGAGAATTTAAAGGCAACACTGCTATAAGGAACAACAAAATTCATTGTATCATTAAAAAATGCAATTAACCAAGTGAATTCAGTGGTGGATTAGGATTGATATTATTAATACAAATATAGGAATGTTCTTCTGTGAACTTGAACAAAGGTACTATTGCAAGGTGTTAAGAATATGGTGATTATGGGGAATATCTAACCAATGTAACTTATGGAATATAGTTTACAGTTATAATGTAATATTTTTGAATCAATGGCAAAGCAGGTACTATATCAATTCTAATGGTCAGCTATAGGGGGGTATAAAGGGGTATGAGATTTTCCCCTTTAGGGTAATGAATACATTCTAAAATTGACTGAGGTGATGACAATACAACTCTGTGATGAAATTGAGGGCCATTGAGAGTACAAATTGTATGGGTTGCACAAGGCATGAGACCATATAACACAGTGAACCCCAAGGGGAAAATAGATTATGGTTAAAAGTAAAAATATGAGAAAATTCTCTAATGAAACATAAAAACATGTACAATACTAAAACCTCGTGATAATAATTGGGTGGTTTATGGGAAAACACACACCAAATCTTAGCTATAGATTTTAGTTAGCAGTAATATTTTGATGATATTCTTTCATCATCTGTAACAAATATTTCTCAACAATGCAAGGTGTTGGTTTTGGGGTGATGGCTCTCTCTCCCTCTTAGTTTGAATTTCATTCTCTTATGCAGGACTTAAGTAAGAGGATTAAGACCCATCCTGATTGATTTGGGCCACTCCTTAACCTACAGTAACTTCATCAATTGAGCCTAGTTACAATGGATTGACACTGACCTGAATGGATCAATAATAAGAATATATTTTTACATACAGTTCCAAACCACTACAGATGCATATACAAACACACATATGTACATGAATACATTTCTAAATAAAAAATTTGAATGGACTTAACAATGAATATTATTTTAGTTGATTACTATATTTAATAGGCTAAACTGCTTTAATTGGGTAAACATTATTAAATAATATGAGAATATGTGTGCTTTTAACTACTAGATAAAAAGCATAATATCACTTCCAAAATAAA
The DNA here is from genome assembly GCA_029593785.1 of Cabassous unicinctus. Lineage (NCBI taxonomy): Eukaryota > Metazoa > Chordata > Mammalia > Cingulata > Chlamyphoridae > Cabassous > Cabassous unicinctus. Next base: position 55,457 of record JAQZBX010001627.1, read on the forward strand.
GGGGTGAGAATTCAGAAGAAAATGTTTATTTGTGATTCACAGTAAAATAATACATTTAGAATTGAATGTTACCTTATGAATTGTAAATCTTAAATTATGAGCATTTTTTCTAATGTTTAATTTTAAATGTTGCAATATTATAATATTGCAATTTAGGAAGAATGAGTGTAAAATTCAGCATAAGGTCTATGTTGCTATGGTCGAGCATTTTTCCTCTTCTCTAATATAAAGAACATATTTATGATCTCTACTGTTTGCTAGCATCTTAAATTTTGGGGTGTCTTTTAATATAAAACATTGTGTTTAATAATTGTTTGAAGCTCAAATGAGGCTCAGCAGGAAGTTGTGATTTGGTCCTTTATTATTTTACCAAGACTAGATTGAAGGAATTTATTCATGAGCTGTAAACAAGACAGCAATAGTTGGGTTGATGTATGTTCTTTATCTTTGTTATAGTAATATCATTCTGTATAAGGGATGTGACCTCTTGTTTCTTATTATCAACAGATATCAATTTTGAAGTATTTTTAACTTCCCAGAACTTTTCTGAGGGCTTGAGCCACATCTCTGTTTCAAAGACTCTAGATGAGGGGGTTGAACATAGGATTGACAATAGTGTAGAAGACTGACACTACTTCATCCTGCTCAGCAGTGTGATAAGCTTTGGGGAGAAAATATTTGAAGAGGGACAGTACAATCATATGGGAAGAACAGGTTGGCAAAGCCTTTCTCAACTCTAAGTTTGAATCTAATTGCAAAACAGTAGAAAGTGTCTGCCCTTATGTGGCCATAATGGAAAAGTTAGGAATGAGAAGAAACAAAACACTACTGATATAAAGCCCATTTTCATAAAGAGCTGTATCAACACAAACAAGTTTCAGGAGAGCTGGGATCTCACAAAAAAAAAAACAACAATGAATTTCATGGGAGGCACAGTAAGGGAGATATAGCGTATATATGGCATGGACAAATGAATTGAAGAGAGTACCCAGCAAGGTGCCAGCCATCATGAAAGTGCAGATTATAGGGTGCATGAGAACTAAATAATTGAGAGGGTGGTGTATAGCCACAGATTGGTCATAAGATATGACTGCTAGAAGAAGGCACTCTGATCCAATAATGGTCTTGAAGAGAATGAGCTGAATCCCACAATAAATAAAGGAAATGGTGTTCTTCGCAGACAGATAATCAGTGGCTATCTTGGTGGGAAAAGTGGAGCTATACAAGAGGTCCATGATGGAAAATTAGCTGAGAAGAAAACATAAAGGTGTGTGGAGTTGAGAGTCCAAACAAATGAGAATCAGCATCATAATATTGCCAATAAGAGTCACAAGAAACAAGAAGAAGATGAGAGAGAAGAGCATATTGGCGGCTTGATGTGGTGAAATAGCCCCAGGGGAACAAAATCAATTCCAGTGGTCTGATTATTTATCTTCCCATTCTCTCCTTTCTTATCCATTAACCTAGATAGATTAAACAAAATCTTTAGTCCCAACACACATTGGTTCCACCTTCATTTTACAATGCTTTGTTTTCATCCCTATTCATAAACATTTATATTTCATGTTTCAACTATTTTCAATACTAACACTTTACCACACAAATGTTCTCATTACCATTGCAATGTCACAGCATGTTGATTTAAAATAGTTTAACCAATATTTACCAAGTTATTACACTCTCAGTTTTTTAAAGAAATTCATTTTTACTCCTTGAAATTTAATGATTTAGTAAGAAGGATTTTAATTATAATATAAAATTCATACTTGTCTATATAATCCATTTCCCTGTATCTATAATATCCTTATCAATGTATCATTCTACCTCTCCTTCTTTATGTATCTCTGTCTCTTAATGTCTCTATTATTTACCTATCTATATTTTTATCACTTTGTATGGATATAACTCTCACAGACACTTAAAGACATTTCGTGGTTTTGCCTAGTCCTCTTTTGCAAGAGGTAAAGAATGCATAAATGGGATAGTAATCATAAGAAATATTATAAACATGTATGTGAAATATGATAGTTGTTTTACTTATGGCAGATTAACTTTATAACAGTTCTGCAAGGAATTACTTTTCTTGTTTTCAAAGGTAAGTTGGGTTTCCAGAGAGATCAAGTAATATTGCATATTTATACATAGCAGTTAATGAACCAGTACCATAATCACATCTAAATATTTCCAATTTCTCTACTCCTTTTCATTTTAAATAATGTGGCCTCTAAAGAATAGTTTTGTATAAGTGTTCTTTATTTTGAAATCAAATGGGTAAATTTTTCTTTACTATTTTATAATTTGATACCTGAAAACTTAAGACAATCCAAATTGGACCAGAAGAAGTCCACCCTCAAACAAGATGCCTGCTGGTTGAGATTAAGTAATTTGTCTCTACATACTTAGAAGACAGTTGATAATATGAAGTGTCAAGCATCGTCAAAATATTACTAATAACTATAGCCCATATCTTACATTTGGTGTATATTTCTCCCAACCCACCTGATTATTAACACCCTGCATTAGTATTATATATTTGTTATTATTCATTAGAGAACATTCTCATATTTATCCTGTTAAGCATAGTCCATCTTCTACCACTGGATTCCATGTGTTATACAGGACCATACTTTGTACAATCCTTTCAAAGTGTACACTCATGGCTCTCATTTTCATCACAGAGTTGGGCTATAACCTCATTCAATATTAGATCATTTTCATTATTCCAAAAGGAAAATCCCATACTCCCTTACAGTCCCTATTGTTCTCCCTTAAAACTTATGAAATAACTTCTTTCTATTGCTACAAAATATTACAATGTTACTGGTAACTATCATTCATAAATTACATTAGTTGTAATCTTCCCAAGTATCACCATATTCTTAGCACTTAAAACCTACAGTTTCTTAAGGACTTTCGTGTAGTGATTTTCCTGATTCCAAGATGGCCTCAATATCTTTTACAGAGTCACTCCTTTTTTTGTGTACTTTTCATTCTTCTCTTGACCTTAGTGTCAGAGGTTCCCCCTTACAAGGTTTGCAATGATTAACAGGTGATAAGACTGTGGCCCAACTACCCCATGACATAAATTGAAGAAAGCCAGCCTCTAGCCATAACTGATTGAGCAAGCCATAGCCAGCAGGTTAGGAGGCAGCCCATTCCCTCCCAAGAATAAACAAAGTGAAGCAGATAAAGGCCATCAACCCCTCCCACATTCCAAGACCACCTAGCCCATTTTCCTCTGACAATTTGGCCCCAGGCTGTACTCAGTTTCCCTGCCTATTGATGTACTATATAAAGTCATATCCAGCACCCTCCATGGGATGGGCTGAAGTCTATTCTTCAAAGACCCTCCATTGGGAGAGCTTCCCAATAAACTTTCTGCCTGCAATCATCAGTCTTCGCATCCCAGTGAGCACTGTTTTCCTCTAATATTTGGTGCCTGAAAACCTGGGTCTGGGGTTGCTGAGACTGAGTGACTGGTGAGGGATCTCCACCCTGCTGTTCCTGAAAGAATCCATCCAACACCAGACACCGTATCATAGCTGGGTGAGTCAAGGATTTCTCTGCCAGAGGATCCTGCTCTCTCTCTCTCTCTCTCTCTCAATTTCCATTGTCCATGACAACCTACCAAAAACCAAAAATCCTAGTGTTAGGTCAGTGATCGTCACTGTCCCCAAGGGCCATGGCAGGCAGGAGTCCTGCATCCTTGTGGGAAGAGACCCCTTGGCTCTGGAAACGTCTGGCTTCAATCATGGTATCCTGTTTTCTTGGGTGATTTCCAACTCATTTGGGGATGCCTGTCTCACTTGGAATCTCCCCTGTTCTTTCCTCTCTAGAGATCTTTAGTATCACCCATGTCACCTAAAATGGGGAATTCAATTTCAGCCCCTCCAAAAACCACGCCTCTGGGTTGTCTCCTTCATAGCCTTAAAACTCTAAACCCCGAAGGAGATATCAGACCTAAAAAGCTTATTTTCTATTCGACTTCTGTGTGGCCACAATAGGAACTGGACAATGAATGTCAATGGCTGGAAAATGGCATTTTCAATTTCCAAGTTCTCTGAGACTTAAAGAAGTTTATCCAGTGCAGTGGCAAGTGGCCCAAGGTTCTTTATATTCAGACCTTCTTCTATCTTCATAACTGCCCCTCTCTCATCATTCCTTTTCCTCTTACCAAATTCTTCTTCTACACCCAAAACCTCCTCAAAAGCCTTCTTCTCCCTCCCTTCCAACCCCCAAATCCCCCTAAAGCCTCAACTTTGATCCAGCTGATCAGGCTTCTCCTACACCTCCTCCATATATACCTCTGATGTTCCCTCCACCCCACCCTCCTTGTCCTCTCACTCCCCTCCTCTCCCTCCTCACCATCGCTGCCCTAAGCCCAATCTTTCTCCCCTCCTCATACCAGCTTGCTAGTACTACCCCTCCCTCCCTTGTCACTGCCCTCCACCTCTGTCGCTGATCCCAGTTCCCTACCTCTCAACTCTACACAGATGCCAGCTCCCCTCTTACCCCTCTGGGAAGTGGTGGGGGCTGAAGAAATAGTTGGAGTATATCTCCCTTTTTCACTATTAGATTTAAGTCAGACAGAAATGTGAATAGAATCTTTTTCTGAAAACGCTGCCACATATATTAAGGGATTCCAGCACCTCACCCACTCCTATGACTTCACCTATCAAGATACATAGGTTATTATTACTTCCTCAACTACCCCAGAGGAAAAAGGCTGTATATTGGCTACTACTACCACTTTCACAGACTCTATGCATGCCCAAGATTCTAATAGACACCTGGCAGCCCCCACCAGAGTTCCAACCACTAATCCTCCTTGGGATTGCCAGCCAGGTTCCCTGGACCTTCACTGCTTGGCCTACTTTTTAACCTGCATAATAGAAGGCATGAAAAAGCTGCGCTCAAAGTAGTTAGCTATGTTAAAGAAATTTGACAGAAACCTGATGAAAATCCAGCTGCCTTAATGAAAAGACTGACCGAGTCTGTCCTTAAATACACCAATTATGATCCTGAGTCAGACTCTGGTCAGTTGCACCTACACACCCACTTTATCACCCAATCTTATCCAGACATTAGACAGAAGTTAGAAAAGTTAGAGGACGGCCCTCAAACCCCTCAGGTAGACCTGATTAAAGCGGCATTCAAGGTCTCTAACAATAACAATATAGAAGAGGAAGCCAAATTAGAAAAACATAAAGGGGATCAGGCTAAAGCCTCCCTCCTAGCTGCTGCCCTCAGGTCCGATACTCTGAAACCTAATTCTTCTTCCCTCCAGCCTCCCCAGGGACTCTGTTTCAAATGTGAAAAAGACAGGCATTGGGCACGCTCCTTCCCTGATCCCAAACCCCCACCCGGGTCTTGCTCAGTGTGTCACCTCAAAGGTCATTGGAAGTCTGACTGTCCTGTAAGCCTGTTTCCAGAAAAGTTCCTCCACTGCACCCCACTTTTGGATATAGAAAGGAGGACTAATGGGTCCCGGGTTCGGAATGGCCCCACATCTCCATCAGTAAGTCCAAACCGAGGGTTATCATAAAGGTGGAGGTCAGTCAATCTCCACTTTAATTGACACAGGGGCCACACATTCAGGCCTCCTAGAACATTCAGGACATTTATCCACCTCCTCAATCTCTATTGTGGGGGTTGATGGCATCCCTTCTCCTTTAATTACCAAACCAATGATAGGCTCAAGAGAAAATCCACATTCTCCCATCAATTTCTTATAATCCCTACCTGTCCCTCCCCTCTCTTAGGTCATGACATATTGTCCAAATTCCACTCTTCCATTTCATTTACTCTCCTGTCCTGTCAAACCAACTTCCTTCTCCTCTTGGTCACCCTCCCCTCCCCTTCCTCATTCCCTCTAACATTCCTGACATTTCTCCTGTACTGCATGCAGAAGTAAGTCCACAGGTTTGGGATACTAATTCTCTTCAGTCTCAACACACCACCTACTTTCACAAACATTCCTCAGTATCCCCTGTCCCTCAGTGCTCGACAAGGTCTTAAACCCACTATTGACAAACGCTGTGCTGCTGGTCTTTTGCGCCCAACCAACTCACCCTTTAATACCCCCATCCTGGCAGTAAAGAAGCTAAATGGGAGCTATCACCTTGTACAGGACCTTAGAACCATCAATGATGCCACACAGCCTATCATCCCTTTAGTTCCTAATCCATATAGTCTCTTGTTCCAATAAGCCCTCATACTACACACTACACTATAAATGATCTTAAAGATGCCTTCTTCACTACTCACTTATATGAAACTTACCAAGACATTTTTGCTTTCATATGAACAGACCCTGAGGACCCTCTAAACCCCCCGCAGTTAACATGGATGGTCTTTGCCCAGGGCCTTAGAGATTGTCCTCACATTTTTGGACAGGCTCAACACTGAGATCTCTCTGACCTTCAGCTTCCCTCCAGTACCCTCCTTTAATATGTCAATGATTTACTTCTCTGTAGCCCCTCCTTACAAACCTTGATAACTCACATTATCATTCTGTTTAACTTTCTCAGGGATAAGGAACATTGCGTCTCCCCAAGCAAAGGAAAATTTTTTAGAACCGAAGTAATCTATCTAGGTCTTCATTTCTAACCCTCATATAAACATCTAACCACGGATCAAATCCAGGTCATCAGGGACTATCCCTTCCCACACACCAAGGCAGATCTCCTTTCTTTCTTAGGGCTACTCAACTTTTTTTGTCCCTGGATTTCAAACTTTGGATCTATATCTAAACCCCTCTACCAAGCTGCTTCATCACCCTCAGTCACTCATATCTGCTTTCTATAAACTTTAGGAAGCCTTAATGACTTCACCTGCTCTAGCCTTTCCTAACCCCGCTCAACCCTTTTCTGTTTACATCGATACCCGATGTGGGTATGCATTAGGAATCTTAACACAACCCCAAGGCCCCGATACTCATGTCATTGCCTACTTCTCCAAAGTTAGATCCTGTAACCCTTGGTTGGCCTACCTGCCTCAAAACCCTCTCCGCTGCTTCCCTTCTGGTGCAAGAAAGCTTTAAAGTATCTCCAATAAATCATCTTGATGTTTCCCCCTCACATTCTTATCTCTTCTCTTAACTCACAAAGCTACTGCATCTATCTCCTCTACGTGCCTCCAAATCCTCCATGCAGAATCCTGGAGCCTTCCTACACCACTGTCCTCCTCTCCATCATGCCACCCTCCTTCCCACCAAACACAACCCACCCCCAGAAACACCTGATGCTAATTACACACATGATTGCAGTGATGTGCTTGATCTCCTTGCCAACCCCCTTCCTAATATTTTAGACACCCCTCTTCCTAATCCTACTCATACATGGTTTATTGTTGGCAGTTCTATGAAACTTAACACCACCACTCAGGCTGGATATGCTATTGTTACCTTAACTGAACCTGTTGAGTCAGACCCCACCCCCCCCGCAAACCTAACAACAAACTGAGCTCAGAGCCCTCACCAGAGCACTAGTCAGAGGCAAGGGGCAAACCCTAAACATCTACACTGAATCCAAATACGCATATCTCATCCTACACTCACATGCCCCCACCTGGCAGGAGAGAGGGTTCCTAATTTCTAGCAGATCCTCCATTGTGAACAAAGATCTCATCCTACAATTACTCAAAACGGTATCACTTCCAACCCGGGCAGCTGTAATCCACTGCAAAGGGCACCAAAACCCGAATCCCCCTATATCTGTTAACAATAACCAAGCCGACGCTGAAGCCAAAGCACAGGCTACCCGACCCTACTTAGGATCACACTTCACTGTCACACCCATTCTCCCAGCACTTCCATATCCTGCCCCTCCCTATACACCTGAAGAAACCTCAAAGTTCCCCCTTGTGGGAGCAGAAAAAATTGAGGGGTGGTTCATGAAAAATGGAAAAATTATTTTACCTGAATTAAAAACACAGGACATTCTCACCTCTCTGCACAACCAGTACCATGTAGGACACAAACCACTTTCACAACTCTTATCTAACTCTCTACATTGCCCTGAACTCTCAAGACATTTAAAAGGCATTACAAAAAGCTGCTCTATTTGTCAACAAACTAATATCTATGGAGGCTCTATACCTCTCTCTTTCATGGCCCACCAATTTAGAGGCTCTAAGACAGGACAAGACTGGCAATTAGACTTTACCCACATGCTACCTTGAGGAAGGTTAAATACCTCTTGATCTTTTTAGACACATTTTCTGGATGGGTTAAGGCATTTCCAGTCACCTCTGAGCGGGCTGATGTTGTAATTAACATCTTGTTAACAGAAATAATTCCTAGATTTGGCCTTCCCTCTTCTAAGCAGTCAGATAATGGGACAGCCTTCACCTCACAGATCACAGAAAGGGTTTGTAGTGCCTTAGGAAATACCTGGAAGTTACATATTCCTTACAGACCTCAATCCTCTGGAGAAGTTGAACATATGAATGGGATCCTAAAACAACCAAATTAACAGTGCAGGTTTAGACAACATGGACTGAACTTCTGCCCTTAGCTCTCATGAGAATTCAAACCCTTCCTCGAAAACCACACTTCCTAAGCCCCTTTGAAATCATGTATGGACCCAATTTTACCCTTGCCAATATACCCCGCAATCATCAGATTTTGAAAGCAATACTGTCGGCCTAACACAAGTGTGATCATTCCTGCATCAGCTAACTGACTCCACTCTTCCTGCACCAGAATCTTCTGTCCGCTCGTTGCCTATTCATTCAGGTGACTGGGTACAACTAAAGTCCTTACGTCCCAGGCCTTTAACCCCAAAGTGGACTGGTCCTTTCCTTGTCCTTCTAAACACCCCCATTGCAGCAAAACTTTTAAGCTCTCCATCATGGATATACTTTTCCAGATTAAAGCCTGCACCTCCGCTTTCCGTAGATAGCAAATTACAAGATTCTGAAGCTCAAGATATATACACTGTGAACCTCTTGGAGACCAACTCTTGAAACTCACAAAAAAATGAGATGACAATGTTCCAATTACTACTGACCCTGCTTCCCTTTCATCTCTCCTCCTTTTCCTTTCTGTCATTCTGTCAAAACTACACTTAAATCTGGCGGTGCCAATTCTTAAGTTATTACTCAAGGCCAACATGTTTGGTATCATTCTCTCCTCACCTTAACTGACTTTGTCAACCCCTCTACACTTTTGCTCGAGCAATACCTTGATATCATTCAGGACCTGTGGTTATAAGATCTTTCTGATTTTACCCCAAAGAAATCTTCTTCTCCTTTGCCACCCTCTTCCTTTCCTTTACTGACTAAATTCTCTCTATAATGGACATCCTATATTTTACCCTTCCACTCCTCTTTATAGTAACTTTTCAAAAAAACCCTTATCATCCCCTTACAGACACTATCCAAACAATAGCAACCGAAATTAAACATTCCGATTGCTGGATATGCCCTGAGCATACCCACATTGAAACCGTATCCTTACTTGCCTTTCCTCTAAGCCCAGAAACTTTCCTGCATGTTCACCCACAATATACTGGCTTTGGAGGCTGATGGGTTACAGTAGACAAACCACCCCACCAAGTTTACGAGAATATGAAGATATACTTATTCTCCGTCAGGCCTTAAACATCTCTCATTTGGGGGAAAATTCAAATTCTATCGGTATGGTCACAGTCCTAATGTACAGACCTTTTTAATGCTTTAAATACCCATCCACATGACATTATGCAACAAATCTAGGACATGTACTCACTACATCTTGTAATCAAACTCTACTCTTTAACACTACTACACTGCACTGACAGGCAGGTTTGAAAGTGCCAAGCAAGCATCTTAATTCAACCCTATTTTGGAATGACTCAGGCATCAATAAAATACTACCTACTTGAGCATGCAATAAAAATTATAATGAAAATGTACTGTGCTTCAACAGCTCTTATAGACAAACCAAGATATTTGGAGTAGGAATACAATCGGACAATTATACGATTTAACCAGGTTAAAATCTAAAAAAAAAACAAATAATTTCTTCACTTTTTCCTTTTCCAAAATGTATTCTGTCAGACTAAACTAACATATGACCCTTCCAAACCCCATTACTCTCCTTTATGTGTTAATGTGGTATATGGCAGGACCCAAATATCCACATTATTTATTCCCTCAGGCCCCTCAATGGCACTAATGCTTGTGGGTCCAGGTTTCTATTTTCTGTGTGGTAACACTGCATACCTAACTCTTCCTACCATGTGGATGGGAACTTGCACTATAGTATCTATTATTCCTATTGCCACCATCCTAAAACGCCAAGATATGGCCTCCCCTGGACAAAAAACTAATCTCAGTTTTTTTCTTGAAACCTCACTTCAGCCTCAGTAACTGAGGGAATAGTAAAAGAGGCACTTCTAAGGAGACCCAGAATTTGGATATTATTTCCATGACAATCCAATCCTAGAAAAACCTGGCATAGAACACAGCATCTTCTGCCATCTATTCTGGTTTGTAGGTATTCCAATGTTTGAACCAGCAATCCTAAATATCTCCCTCCAATTACAGTTATCCTGGAATGCAACCATACAGACCATAAACAATCAACAACTAGAAATTAATAGTTTAGCCTCAGTTATCATTCAAAACAGGAGAGCATTGGATGTCCTCACTGCCATTGCAGGAGGCACCTGTGCAATCATAAATGAAACCTGTTTCTTCTATATTAACAGAACAGGACAAGTAGAAGAATCTCAAAATTTTAAAAGAAAACATAGAAATCATCCAGAGGGCCCGAGATAACAGCTACAGAAATCAACCATGGCTACCCTCATTTCTTTCTTATTTCTCCTCACCTCTGAAATCAATCCTTCTTCTACCCCTCCTAACATCACTACTGATATTATTGCTACTGCTTCTTTTTGGTCCTCATCTCTTACAGCTTCTCATCTGATTCATACACCGAATCATTCAGTCAACAATTCAGGAATATGTGAATGTCGTCTTTTTGCTGCGAGAACAAAAATATCAACCTCTGTGGGACCAGAAGCTAAAACTCACCAGGCAGGACAGAAGGGATCCCCTCTCCACCCCCTGACAGCAGGAAGTAGCCAGATTGAGTAAACATCCTGAATATCTCACCCTCCTGATCTGCCCAGTACTCCCATTACTCAGGTCCTTCATCATATATAGATATAATCGAAGAGTTAGGAATGTTAGAGGTCCCCCTTACAAGGTTTGCAATGTTTAATGGATCATAAGACTGTGATATAATCAAAGAGTTAGGAATGTTAGAGTCACCATCTTACAAAGTTTGCAATGATTAATGGGTCATAAGACTGTGACTCAACTCCTCCCCGCCCCATAAGTTGAAGAAAGGCAGCCTCCAGCCATAACTGACAGGCTAGGAGGCAGCCCATCTCCTCCCCAGAATAAACAAAGTGGGGCAGATAAAGGCCATCACCCCCTCCAGGCCAAAGCACCACCAACCCCTCCTACATTCCAAGACCTCCTAGCCCACTCTCCCCTGCCCATTTGGTCGCAAGCTGTACTCAGTTTCCCCCCGCCTATTGATGTACTATATAAAGTCATATCCATCACCCCTGGGGGTGGTCTGAAGTCTATTCTTCAGACCCCTTCCATTGGGAGAGCTTCCCAATAAACTTTCTGCCTGCAATCATCAGTCTCCATATCGCAGTGAGTGACATTTTTCTCTAATACTTAGTGACTCAACAAAAAAGTATTATTCCCAGATGGTACCCCAAAACTACTCTTATTATCACAATCATATACCCAAACCTCAAGGGTGAACCATTCAACCAGACAGTTGTGGGGTGGGGGAACATAAATACAACCTGAAAAAAATTCACATCTGATCTTTCTTCCTCAAACTATAGCTAGTCTCTGGTGAATTGTCCAGAAGGGCTTTCTTTATTTGCGTGTATATCTTGTAAAATCTCCAGGAGAAAATGTAGCTCTATTATGAAGTGTCATAATGGCATTGTTGCCTGTCAAAGGAAGTGTGTATTTTCTGTGAATGTCTGAACCTTTAAAATACACTTAATCATCATCATGTCCCCACAGGAGATGACAGCCAAGATAACCCATGAGCAGGATGTATCACTGCCCAGGCTTGGTACCCATCAATGAAAAGTAAGCTGCCTCCTGGGAAGGAAGGAGGAATACTGTCTAGTTCTCAGGGTTGGAAAACCCTGTGAATGGGTCTCAAATAAAGTTTAATATTCTTAATATACTAAAGAACATTGTAGTTTTCTTTGGTGCAAGGTATTTTTGTTTGTTTGTTTGTTTGTTTGTTCTTTTTGAGGTACCGGGGCCAGGAATTGAACTGGGATATTGTATTTGGGAAGCAGGTTCTCAACTGCTTGAGCCATGTCTGATCCCCCAAGGTGATTTTTAATGCATATGCTTAGTTTACAGGTTGAACGATCACATGGTTGTTGAGATCATTTTCCATAAAAATACATGTAAACTGAGTGTCAAGTAAAATTATGAATTAGTTTCATGTTTATTTTGCATTTCTTGAGAAATCATTTTTCAATAATTTACTCTAATGACTTTTTACCCTCTTGGGTTACAACTCACCATTATACCCTGACCCCAGGAATTTGCTGTCTCCCAATAGTATGAATTTCATTCTTCATCTTCAGAATGTGTCCATCTTATTTCTCATTAACTTAGGAGATGACTGATTGAATAATGGTTTCCTTGGAGCTAAGATATAAGCAACTCGCTGTAGCTAAAGAAATTATACAGCCAGAAAAATATTTGCATTTTAATTTGTGCCTGAATCCTATAACTGAACAGTATAGCAATTACTTATTCTTTAGCAGAGGCTGGTCATAGACACATTAGTGAAGGCTGTCGCTTTCTGCAGTCCTGAGAGGAAAGCACACACTGTCTCCACACTCCCATTGAGCTGCAATGCCTGACTCCTCAACTAACCTTCTCTGGTTTGCTTCTTCCCATTGTGCCAATTCATTCTTTTCATGCTTCAAAATGCAGTTACCAAGGCAACTTCCCCTTATATCATATACACTCTAAATCCCCTCAATGCCTACCTTTCCCATCCATTCTTTTCCCTCAGTAAGACTTCATCTATCACCAGTTTCAAGGACCCTCATGAATTCAGTGCAGTTTGTCACTTCCCTCCTTTACTTCCCCTTTCCCATTGTCTAGCAAACTCAGCATGACTTTTATCTATGTTCTTTGCTTCCCACTTAAGGCAGTCTTAAATACCAAGAATTTTTACAAAACATTTTAGGAATACTACCAGCAAAATACAAATTTAGTTGCATTTGGAAAAAGAAAAAGGACAAGAGAGAAAAACAAATGTACAACCACTCATATCCAGGAATGGAAAGATCAAGAGATACAACAATGAAACAGTATTTACCTCCATTTGCTGTGTTACATCTTTCCACAATGGAAGTGGTGAGGAAGGAGGGAGGGAGAAGAAAAGATACAAACAAATTGGGGCCAAGTGCAATTTAGTAACTGGTCATAATTTTCACACAAAAGCAACATGCTATGAAGACAAACAGTTCTATTTCCAGTTTTGAAAGATAGTGTTTGGATAATGAGCTTACTTATTTTTATAAATGCAAATGCTTAATGATCAGTGCTAAAATGTGACTATGGAAAAGGCAGGCTTGTGTTAGAGCATATAAAAAGATAGGAGCTTGGCTTTAAATAGGAACAACTTTAATGCCCATCAGATAATCCACTCCAACTTTCAGAGACTCTACTGAATACCAAGGGTCCTGAAAGAACTGAGAAAACTTGTCAATCATCTAAATACTTCCAATATACTTAGATGTCCCTTGTCATCTAGACAAATGATCCTGATATTAAACTAATTTTTTTCAGTTTCCACTAGGAAGTTGTGTGTCATCCAGGTCTAGTAAAAATTGAAAAATTTCCCCCAATTTCACCAATATCATTATAAGGACATTCCTGAAAACACTTTATTGTTATACGCATGGCTTGAAGCATGTGATTAATCTTATAGTCTAGAAAATGTGAGTTATAGCTACAATATATGCATCATATTTGATTTTGAGTCATTGTTCTTATTTACATCTCTGTTCATATCTTATTTCTCCTCCACCACAGAAAACCCCTTGAAGCAAAGACCTAAACGTAAGCATCCTCATGACTTTCCTGGTCTTTATAGCCCCATGAGTTATATGCATTATGCCTAATTAATAAATATCTGTTGAATGGATGAATCTATATCATCTGAATGACGAATATTCCAATAACTATATTGTAAAGAGTCACTAAACACAAGAACTGCATCAAATCTGACTTCATCTTTGTTGATCCTACAGAAAACATTTTAGGGTTTTGTGGTACCTCAAGTCATCATTACAAATGCTGAAGTCTCCTACAGTATGGAGCTGGGGAATGCTGTTTCATAGAAGTCTAAGTGTTAAGATGGTAGGACCTTGTATAAAACCCAGTCCTCTTTGGATACATGAAACATTCCACATAGTTCCCTAAATGGATAATGAGCTGCCTATATCTACATCTACAGCCTAAACTTACACTTTCTCTCTATTTTCTGCCCTTCAGTCACCTTTTCTCATTATTTCCATCCTCAAATGTACTGTAATTCCTCTTGCCACAAACTCTTTGCATTGCTATTCTTCTATCAGAAATCCTCCAACCTGCCCTTCCCCCTCCCTAATCAGCCAGTCCTTCTTTGAATTTTTATGCATATATCATTCCCTCAGGAAGTCTTTTTCTTTTTGTGTGTGGTAAAATCTATATGACTTAAAATTTACCTTTTTAACCATTTTTAACTGTATTATCCAATGGTGTTAAATACAATCACAATAATGTGGCAATTTCCAGAACTTTTTCTTCACTAAAAGTAGAAACTCTGTACCCATTAAGCAGTAACTCCACATTTCCCCTCAAGGAAATCTTTTGAGACAGCTCCTGTCTTGAATCTAGGTGAAATTCCTTAGTCATATGTCCTTATAGTCCTTAGAACATTTATTTCAAACTATAATCATGCCTTCATTGGGAAGATCACTTGAGTAATATCATTTTCCCTCAATAGACTCTAAGCAGTATAAGAACATGGGCCTTACTTGGTTTCTATATATCAGATCACCAGAGATTAGCACAGGGCTTAGTATAAAGGAGTTCCTCAATAAATATTTGTGAGTAAATTAAAGAATGTATGATTTTCTTCTGACTACTTCATATATCGAAAAATACATACATATATTGTACACACAGGTATGTGTTTTTGGAATACTCAAGAAAAGTTACATACGTGGCTCAGGGACTACTTTTAAGGATATTTTAAATAGCAGGTGACTCATTAACTTGTATCTTCTGAAAATCATTTGGAATTCTCATTACTCTAAACCCAAGCACTTGGTTTCTGAAATCAAATAAACTGTCTGTGGTAATGGTCAAATACCGGGCTGGTATGGGACTTGTCAGAGATTTCTGTCTAAGTGAAAATGACTTCATACTCCTAGCTGGAACATGAACTAATATTTATCAGTGGGACCATCCAAAGCAACATGGCCCCTTCTGAATTCAGAGAACCAGTGAAAATGTCAATTACTTCTAGAAGGACAGGCAGAAAAGAATACATTCGCGTATGTATTTCTCTTGTCCTGCAAGACATATGCTCTAGTTTCATTTTCTGAAAAATCTAGTAAAATTCAACTTACTTTCTCAATTTGTCTCCATCCAAGCTTCCTTCTGTCATCTATGCAGACATTTCAATGCTGCCCATGTAGAGTTAAGGACAAAGAAAATGAAATTACCTGTGCATTTGCGATCAGTGTCTTCTTTTATTGACCCACTAATCATTAACTTGCAGTTGAAGTTTTCCTCCCAGTAGTCAGCAAACCACACATTTCTTCTGTTGTTTTCAAGTGTGCAAGATGTAAAGTAGGCATCAAACCTTAAACAGAGTTAAGTGAAAAGGTTAGTGCTTGCAATGCACTGTGGGTGTGTCTGGAAATAAAATACCAGTGATGGTTTTGTTTTAGTAGAATGGATGCTCTTTGGCATCAATAAAAAAAAGAAAAACAGGAGAGAAAAAAAAATATTGTAATGCTAACCTATGCCTAAACTGTGAGAACAATCTGTCAGACAGATGTGTGACCTACAAGTGACATTTGCTCAATGAGTCTGCATTAGGGACCTTAGGGATGATGCCTGACACCTCTAGTGAGCAAGACCAGGGACACAGTTTCTCCATCATCATCTTCAAGATAATGTATCAGATTCTGTGTTAGGTGCTTTACATAGCTTTTTAAAATTCGTCTCAGTGATCCTCTGCAGTAGTTATTATCATTATTCCCATTTTGCAGATGAGAAAACACAGGCTTGGAAGGATTAATAACATTCCCAGGGTCAATTATTATACCCTATTCTTTGGCATTCTTGACTATATCAGCCACTGACCTGATGAAGCATCATTTTAAGAACTCTCTTTCATTCAGTAATGTCCCACTATGTTACTGATTTCCTATTTAAAATGTTTTTGAAGAAGCTGTAGTAAAACTGAGCCCAACATAAAGGCCAGTGCTATTCATAAAGATCCTCCAGATGAGCAGATATGTAAAGAGGCCAGGCCTCTGTGAGCTTTGTAGCAGCCCCTTTAGGATAGTGCAGCTTTAAATGTTCCATTGGGGCCACTTGTGGAGTAAGGGTGGGGAAAAAAAGATTGGAATTGTCATTGAAAGGACTAGGCTTGACTCCCAGCTCCACTAGTGTCAATACACCCTGGAAACATGAGCAAGTCTACACTTAATCTTTCTGATCCTTCTTTTTTCTATCTGTAAAAATTAAAATAACACCACTTCTTTCCCCCACAGGTATCAGTCGTGGTAGTGGAAAGAACTACACATGGTTTAAGGTCAGGAATCATAGAAGATGGACTTACCTTCAGATTTTTGAAATGATTTAAAATTTTCCCTTTAAGGCCATAAAATAATTAGCTGTAGACTCTAAACTCCATGGTGGGAGGTCCATGGGTTATTTTTATTTACCTAGCACCTAATTCTGGGCCTGACTTGTAGTAAATGACTCAAATTAAAATATTTGAAATAAGTAGATGAGGCAAAGATTAAAAACAAGAAACAGATAAAACAAAGAAGATTGCATAATATTTCAGGGAAGAGAAAAAGAACACTCTACATCTTTTAGCTCATTTTCCAGGCTATTTTCAGAACCTGAGGGTCTTAACCCAATGCCCAGTGAACTGTCACTTCATAACCATCAACGCAGCTGAACTGCGAATAACCTGGTAATTGAAGCCATTCTGGTCATCAGCGCTGACTGATTCATCTGGCTAGCTAGATGCCCTCTTCCCTTCTCCCTGTTCTCCATGTGTGAACTTCTGCCATTCTGCTGCCCCCAGATGACTGTTCAGTGAAACAACATAATATTTCAAACTGTAGGAGAATCTTTATGGAAAGACTGGTGAGCCTCAACTATTTCTAAGAACATCGTATGCACTTGGTCATATATATATATATATATATATATATATATATACAACATACACACAGGGGACCAGCAACCAGCTCCCACTTTTTTCTCTACACCTTTTTTTCCCTACACCCTTGGGTAGTCTCCACTTATGTAGACTCTGTTCTTGTCTATGGGACATTAGGAGATGCGATGCCAGCAGTACCCAGGTGAGTCTGGGCACACTGTGGCTTGTCCTCTGAGAAGGCTCCTTTTGGAAATCCAGCTGACTCTAAACCCATTGCCGGGCACAAAGCACAGTACTGATACACACATTCCCTAACTCAGAAGGAAGCATTTGGAGAGAACTGCATCTTTTAGAGAGAACGAATCTCTCTGCAGTTTGTGTCTGCTGGAAATGCAGACGTGTGTTGGTAAAGAAAAGACTAGTTTGCAGGCAGTTAACAGGAAAACTAGGCTAGTTTGGAAAGGTCTTTTCTCTTTCTTACTTTAGAACCAACAGATTTCCAGGAATAAAGCAAGCACCACAGAGGCAGGTCTGACACCATTTCCTCTGGGCTTTCTGCTGACACTAGGGCAGAAAGTGGATGAGGGGCAGGCTGGGCTGTTTTGACCAAACCCTCTTTTCACCACACACCTGGTCTGGCTCTCAGCTTCTTCATCCTCGCAGGTGGGGCTGCTGGACACCCTCACCTGTAAGATATACTGCCCAGCTTTTCAAATACTTGTGCATAGGAATCACCTGGGGATCTTGTAAAATGCAGGTGCTGATTCAGAAGGTCTGGTAGAACCTGAGACTGCCCTTTTAACAAGCCCCAGGTGATATTCACACTGCAGGTCCATAGGCTAGTTGGGTCTCTCCATCCTGAACTCCAGCAGGTGGGATTGAGGCTGTCCCTGCCCAACTGTTAGGCCTCAGGATTGTCATTGTCTCAGCCTCGAATTTATACCCCAGTTCAGATGAGAGGGTCTTCATTTTGCTTCTGTAGTTGAGACTTTTGTTTAGTACCCTGGACAGTATAGCAGGAGTCCTGCCTTACCCTCCCCTGAACTGAACATGACAAAGGGGAGGCTGAGGGTGCTGTTACCTGCTGTGAACTTCCCTGTTGTGCTAGGTCTATCTATACACCCAAAGCATTGTTGCCCTGGGGTCCTTCGCAGCCCCCAATGACTGTGTTTCTCAGCTGACTCCCCTGTTCCCATTCTAGGCTCACCAATCTGGAATTTCCAGGCTAGGGCTGTGTCCCAGGGTTTCTAATACACAGCCCTGTCTCTTCACTACTTTCTCTGAAGATCCCTTGGCCTTGGAAGGAAAACTCAGAGTTCTCAGCCAGGTACCAACATAGCAAACATTGGCTTTTGGTTGTTTTCCATAGATGTGAATCCGACTTGTACATTCTTCCTGTCATTTAGGGAGGCCACATAGTGAAGTGGTTTAGAACATAGGCACTTGAGTCACAGTGCATGGATTTGAACGCCAGGTTTGCCACTTTCCAGCTATATGACTTGGGACAAATGACTCAGCTGTGCTGTGTCTCTGTTTCCTCATCTGTAAAATGGTGTTATCGTTTTACCTACCTCATGGAGTTTATAAAGATTAAATGAATTATTATTTGTAAAGTACTCAGAATAATTCCTCATAAATTGTAATATGAACTGGTCGTTCAATCAATGCATTCATTAATTAGACATTCCCTAAGTACCAGTGCATTGTTCTCTGTGTTCAGAAAACTTGGTGATTAAAATTGACAAGGCCCTTCATGTGACTTATATCCAGCCTAGTGAGGGTGATAGACTTTTAAAAGTATCATGCAAGTAAATAAAACAATACAACCATGATGGTTTCCATGAAGGAAAGGTATACAGTGCAGTGAGAGTATAGAGTAGTAAGAACTGAGTTAGGGAGTCAGGGAGGGCTTCCAGGAGGAATAGGAGAATTAGTTGAGAAAGAGGGAGACAGGCTTTAACTGGGAGAAGGGGATGGGCAGGGAATGGACATTTCATTCTAATGGAAGAGCTTGTGCTCTGACTTAGGAGTATTAAAGCTATTCTGGCATTACAAAATTTCCCAGACATCTAGACCAAAACATCAACAAATATGAATTGACTACCTTCTATGTACATGCAATCATTAAATGTACTTGCTACCGGAATTCTATTAACTTGATGACTTGAATGTTCATGCAATAAATATGTAAATAGATGAAGAGGTTAGTTTATTAAGTACTTCTCAAAAATCCTGATGTCAGTCAGATTTCTATTGGATCCTATAAAAATTGCATTAGTAGCAACAATTAGAAAAATAATAAGCGCTATATATATATATACATTTTTTTCTCAATAATTGTCACATCAACCCTAGGGAGTAAGTACTAATCATATCCCTACTTTATGGAGGTAGAAACTATGACTCAGAAAGGAGAGGTCTCTTACTCCAGAGAACACAGAGTAAGCAGCTGAGCTGGGTTTGGGACCCAGTCTGCCTGATTCCAGAAACCTTCTGTCTCCTCTATTGCAAAGCAGTGATTCTCACACTTTGATGGGTATCACAATCATCTGGAGAGCTCATAAAGAACACAGATCACATACAAGGGATGCCCAGTAAGACTTGGCATAGATTTCTTTTCAGAAACCATGGAGTCAAGAAAACAGTGGTATGATACAATTAGGATACTGAAAGAGAAAAACTGCCAGCCAAGAATTCTTTATCCAGAAAAATTGTCCTTCAAATATGAAGGTGAGTATAAAATAGTCACAAACAGAAACTAAGAGAGTTTGCAAAAAGAATCCATCTTTGCAGGAAATATTAAAGGAAGCCTTAGAACCTGAAATAAAAAGACAGGAGAGACAGGCTTGGAGGAGAGTATAGAAGAATGAATAGCAGAAGGGACAACCAAAAGAGAAAAAGACAGACAAAAATATGATATGACATATGAAAAACAAAGAATAAAATGGTGGAAGTAAATAGTGCATTTACAGTAATATCAGTGAATAAGAATGGATTAAACTTCCCAATTAAAAGAAACAGGCTGAAGGAATGGATAAAAATACACGAGTCATCCATATACTGCTTATTAGAAACTCACCTTAGACCCAGGGATACAAAATGCTGAAAGTGGGGCTAAAGACAATCTACACAAATAGTAACTAAAAAAGAATAGAGTAGCTATACTAATATCAGACAAAACAGACTTTAAATGCAAAAAAGTTATTAGAGGTACAGAAGGCTATTATATATTAATAAAAGGGAAATCCACCAGGAAGACATAGTAGTCATAAACATCTATGCACCTAACCAGGGTCCACCAAAATACATGAGAAAAACTCTAGCAAAACTGAAGGGAAAAATCGACATCACTACAAAAATACTTGGAGATTTCAACACACCACTCGCAAAATTAGACAGAAAAACTAGACAGAAGATCAACAGGGAAGCAAAGAACTTGAGCAATATGATAAATGAGTTAGACCTAACAGACATATACAGAAAACTGCATCCAAACTCAGCAGGCTATACATTCTTCTCAAGTGTCCATGGATCTTCCTCCAGGATAGACCACATATTTGGGCACAATACAGTTCTCAATAAATATAAAAAGATTGAAATTACACAAAGCACCTTCTCAGATCATAATGGAATTAAACTGGAAATCAATAATAGACAAGAAAAAAAGTAAATTCCCATATGCGTGGAGACTGAAAAACACACTCAAATAATCAGAGGGTCAAAGAAGAAATTGCAATTGAAATCAGTAAATATATTGAGATAAATGAAAACAAGAACACAACTTATCAAAACTTATGGAATGCAGTGAAAGCAGTCTAGAGAGGGAAACTTATAGCCCTCAATGCCTATATTAAAATGAAGAAAGAGCTAAACTTAAAGATTTAACTGAACAACTAGAGAAACTAGAAAAAGAAAAGCAAACCAGTCCCAAAGCAAGCACAAGGAAAGAAAAAATAAAGATTGGAGCAGAAATAAAAGAAATTGAGAAAAAAAAAAGAGAGACAGAGAAAATCAGCAAAACCAAAAGCTGGTTCTTTGAGAAGTTCAATAAAATTGACAAACCCTTAGCTAGACTAACAAAGAAAAAAAGAGAGAAGATGCAAATAAATACAATCAGAAATGAAAGGGGGGTAGTTACAACTGACTCCACAGAAATAAAAAGAATCATAAGAAGATATTATGAGAAAGTGTATGCCAACAAACTAGACAACATAAATGAAATGGACAAATTTCTAGAAATACACAAACAACCTATACTGGTGCTTAAAGAAATACAAGAACCTTACAAACCAATCACATTTAAAGTGATTGAATCTGTCATCAAAAGTCTCCCAGCAAAGAAAAGTCCCAGACCAGATGGCTTCACACGTGAATTCTACCAAGCATTTCAAAAAGAATTAACACCAATCCTGTTTAAACTCTTCCAAAATATTGAAGAGGAGGGAAAAATATCCAACACATTTTATGAAGCCAACATGACCCTAATACCAAAGCCAGATAAAGATACTACAAGAAAAGAAAATTACAGACCAATCTCTCTAATGAACATAGATGCAAAAATTCTCATCAAAATACTTGCAAATCAAATCCAACAGCATATCAAAAGACTTATACATCATGACCAAGTGGAATTTATTCCTGGTATGCAAGGCTGGTTCAACATAAGAAAACCAATCAACATAATATACCACATTAACAAATTGAAGGAAAAAAAAAATCACATGATCATCTCAATCAATGCAGAAAAGGCATTCTACAAAATCCAGAATCCTTTTTTTGGATAAAAGCACTTCAAAAGATATGAATAGAAGGAAAATTCCTCAATATGATAAAAGGGATATATGAAAAACCCACAGTCAACATCGTACTCAATTGGGAAAAGTGGAAATCTTTCCCTCTAAGATCCAGAACAAGAAAAGGATACCCACTTTCACCATTGTTATTCAAAATTGTACTAGAAGTTCTAGCTAGGGCAAATAGACAGCAACAAAAAAATTGGAAAGGAGGAAGTAAAACTCTCACTATTTGCAGATGACATGATCCTGTATTTAGAAAATTCTGAATTATCCACAACAAAGCTACTTGAGCTAATGAGTTCAACAAAGTGGCAGGATACAAGATCAATACACAAAAATTAGTAATGTTTTTGTACACTAATACTGAACAATCTGAGGAGGAAATCGGGGGAAATTTCCATTTACAGTAGCAACAAAAAAAACTCAAATATGTAGGAATTAATTTAACCAAAGTACAGGACCTATATGCAGAAAACTACAAAACAATGCTAAAAGAAATTTTAAAAGCCCTGAACAAATGAAAAGGCATTCCATGTTCATGGATTGTTAGAAAATATCCTGAAGATGTCAATCTTACCAAAACTGATTTATATATTCAATGCAATAATAATCAAAATCCCAAAAGCTTATTTTACAGAATTAGAAAATGCAATTACCAAATTCATTTGGAAGGGAAAGTGCACCCAAATAGGCAAAAGCACTCTGAAAAAGAAGAGTGGCATGGGAGGAATTTCATTGTCTGACCTTGAAACATATTACAAAACTACAGTGGTCAAAACATCATGGTACTGGCATAAAGATAGACACATCAGTCAGTCGAATAGAATTGAGAATCCAGAAGTAAACCCTCACCTATACAGTCAACTGCTTTTTGGCAAACCTACCAAGCCCATGTTAATGGGACAAAACATTCTTTTCAACAAATGGTGCTGAGAGAATGGGATATCTATAACCAAAAGAATGAAAGAGGACACCTATCTCACCTAATGCAAGAATTAACTCAAAATTGATCAAAGACCTAAATATAAAAGCCAGGACAATAAAACTACTATAAGAAAATTTAGACAAACATCTTCAAGACCTTGTAGTAGGTGGTGGTTCTTTGCACCTTATTCCCAAAACATATCCAACAAAAGAAAAAATAGATAAATTAGACCTCCTCAAAATTAAACACTTTTGCACCTCACAGGACTTTGTCAAAAGGGTGAAAAGGCAGCCAATTCAAAGGGAGAAATATTTGTAAATCACATATCCAATGAGGGTTTAATATCCAGGATATATAAAGAGAAATTACAACTCAACAATAAAAAGACAAAGGACCCAATTAAAAAATGGGCAAAAGACTTGAATAGACATTTGTCCAAAGAAGAAATACAATGGCAAAAAAATACATGAAGAAATACTCAACATTACTAATGATTTTGGAAATGCAAATCAAAACGACAATACCTGTTAGAATGGCTACTATTAAAAAGACAGAACTCCAAGTGTTGGAGTCAATGGGGAGAGATAGGAACACTTATTCACTGTTTGTGGGAAGGCAGAATGGTACAGCCACTGTGGAGGACTGTTTGGCTAAAGAAGTTGAATATAGACTTCCCATGTGACCTGGCAATACCAATACTGGGTATATACCCAGAAGAACTGAGATTAGTGACTTGAACAGACATCTGCACACCAATGTTCATAGAGGCATTATTCTCAATTCCCAAAAATTGGAAACAACCCAGGTGTCCACCAGTGGATGAATGTATAAACAAACTGTGGTGTATTCACACAATGGAATATTAAGGAGCTGTAAGAAGAAATGAAGTCGTAAAGCATATGACAACTTTGATGAACTTGGAGGACATTATGTTGAGTGAAGCAAGCCAGACACAAAAGCACAAATACTGTATGATTGCGTTACCATGAACCAAATATATTTTGTAACATAGTGTATGATTTTAAAAAAATGTATATGTATCCAGTACATTTAATTGAGATATGGATGATTTTATTCAACTGGGTTTTCTTTAATTGTTTATACTTTCAATTATTAAATGCACAAAATAAAGATAACAAAAATAAAAAATAAAAAAAGAACACAGATACAAGGCTTACTGAAGTAGGACAAGGTCTTTTTCCTTTTTCCCACGTTCCCAAGGACAGTCTCCTACCCAAAAAAGGTTAAGGACTACTGCTATGAACCACTGGGGCTCTCATTTTCCATGTCATTCTTCCTTTCTACTAGATGCTCTCTCACCAAACTACTACATAGGTTATCAATTCCATCAGGCAACTGGGTGGCTCAGCAGTTAGAAGAGGAAAACAATTACATGGCCCCATGATGGAAAGGGTGAGTCAGTCAAAAGGTTAAAACTGGTTATGTGGGCTGGCAAAACTAGAACAAATGCCAGGTGCAGCAAACAGAGCCCCTCTGAAGCAATTTAGAGAAGTAGAAGCAGAGGTCAAATGGGTGTTATTCAATTTAGTTAATTCTTTCTGACTTAATTCTGCTTGAAAGATTTCTTTTAGAACATGACAATCTGTCTTTAGCAGGGCCATGGCAAAAGATAAATTAAGTCTCCCTCGTTCCCTATTTTCATTAGTAAAGATTGAAGCTGTTAATGAGATATCAATGTTTCAAAAATAATCTTTGCTGTAGCCATATTTTTATAATGTCTTAGAATGTAACCTGGCAGCC
>JAQZBX010001628.1:0-69633 GCA_029593785.1 Cabassous unicinctus
GTTGTGTCCATTTTGCTGTGTGTTTTTTCTGTGTCTGCTTATCTCCCCCTTGCTGTGAGGTCTTGCTGCATCAGCCCACCATGCCGCGCAGCCCGTGAACCCGGGGCCTCCCATATGGTAAACGGGAGCTCTATCGATTGAGCCACACCCGCTTCCCTATTGGTAGTATTTTGTAAAAATATTTGTGACATCATCTTTTAAAATCTATCCTGAGCATAGCTTCAAAAATTTTCAGCCAGTCTAATTTCCATACTTATCCAAGTGAGAAACATATTTCTAAAACTGCAAAATGAATCAGTGGACTACAGGTGATTTTGGTTCTCTTTTAGTAAATATACCATATACATCTTTGAAGATCAAACACAACAATTAAATTAAAACTAACGTGTGAATTACTTCTGAAACTGGACCATTTGGCTCCCAGTATCAAACCCATGTTTTCAGTATTCCATAGACAGTTTCCTGTGGCTAATAGTAAATTATTCTTTAGAATAGCAAGGAATAATATTTT
Organism: Cabassous unicinctus; assembly: GCA_029593785.1. Classification (NCBI taxonomy): domain Eukaryota; kingdom Metazoa; phylum Chordata; class Mammalia; order Cingulata; family Chlamyphoridae; genus Cabassous; species Cabassous unicinctus. Next base: position 512 of record JAQZBX010001628.1, read on the forward strand.
AATTATTCTAATCCACATTTACCATTTGTAGTGTAAAGAGATAAAATACTTTTTGAAAATTTTCCCATTTCTCTCTACTTAGACATTACCAAGAGTAAACTTTTAATCTGCCCAAATATATTTCTATTCAATTTTTGTCAATACTGAAATGTCTTTCATGGACGATGAGAATACTTAGGTTAGCCTGTTAATCCACCACGTTTAGAATTAAATCTGTAATGCATATGAAATTTACATATTGAACAAAAATATCTACGGTTTCTATACATTTGACATCAGTGATTTTAGCTAACCTTATTTCACTTTAAAAAGGTTCATTTATTATGAATTGTTTTGAGAAATGCATTTGGTCTGACCTATTTCTCTTTCCTTTCAGGAGTTGGAATTTTCAAATCTATTTGCTGTTCTTCATTGTATTCATTCATTCTTTGCTGCCAAAGTAGCTTGTTTGGACCCTCTGTTTTTAGGCAATCAGGCTACTGCTTCTGCTGCTGCCAGCTCTGCTACTACAAGCAAAGCAAAGTATACAACCTGACATACTGAGTCTGTATTGCCGCAGACACTGACTATATAAACAGAATACACAGTCATCATTTTAGACCCTGGATAAGCCATGGCATCACCACATCAATACTGGAATCAAATTTTGGCAGAAAAGGAAAGTCATATGGGACCACAGAACATCTCTATTCTGGATGGCCTGTATGATCAAAATAGCATTGTTCTCACTTGATCAATATATTCCTGTATATAGCATTAATCAAAAGTGGATACAAAAGAAGAAATGATTCAAAGAAGTATGTAAATTATATAAAATTTGTAAGCTACTTATAAAATACCATTAATGTTTTTTCCTTTTTTTTTAGATTATTTTGTATGACACATACATGTTGGCCAGATCATGAACTTGTGCCCTGTCATTTTATTATGTGTGACATAAAGGAGGCAAAAACAATGTGACTGCAAGGAGACTAGCATGCAAAAAAATGTCATCAAAGAAGAAAGCACTTTCATTTGCTGATGTAAAGTTTTTCTCACATTCTCCTGACACTGACACTCCACTTCTGTTATTGTAAAATATCCATAAGAATTGTAAAAGGATAATTATATCTACCTATGGTAGAGGCAATGTGAACTGGACTATTTCGTCCTTGATCACTGATACTAAATGTCTTAATAACTGCCGAGATCAACCAAATATGAAATATACATTCATTTAATTATGAATGATGGAAACATTCATAAATCCCTTGTTTCTTTCTTGAAATTAAGGAGATTCATATTTTACCTAATGGGCTTTATTATCAAATTAAAGTTTCATAAATTTTTAGTGCCCCTTCAAAAGAAATAATATCAACAAATATTGTGTAAACAACAATTCTCTGTAATCCTAACACTACTTAGTTAATTGTGAACTGAACTGTCCCTAGAAAGCAGTCTCAAAAGCTATTATTTGTTATCTCATTTACTTTTTTTCATTTTAGTAATATTTTTATGAGAAAATAACATGAGATTTGAAAATGAAACTTTAAATTTCATATATTATGATGTCATAAAAAACTGATTAATCAAAGACAACTATAAGAATCATTTTAGGTATCTCACCTTAGGAGCATAAATGTGTAGATGTTGGATATTTGATTGGAAAGGTGCATGCGCTACCCAGATTCCAGGTATTGCATCATCTTTTTTATACATGGGAAACACTCTCTGCTGTTCACTTTAGATTTCTTGAGCTCTGCTTTTAAACAATCAGCTGCTCATTATAAAAACACCTTACTTTTTTATCATCACCTATGTTACCAACTAACCCAACATTGGATGTTTCCTGTTGAAGATGGTTAAGTATTCAATAAGGTGGTTAGATCTTCTTTTTTTTTTCTTTAAACATAGGAGAAAAAATGTCACTCAAGATGGTAACAAAATTAATTGTAAAAGAGTCACACACCCATTATAATTTTTAAAAATTATTAACATTAAGCTAGTTCCATAATCATTAAATATTAATTCATTTTGTATCTAACTCTAAAATACATTAAATGGAAAAGAAAAAAAATGAGGATTCATAATTGTCTTGCTTTAAGGTCAAGTGTTAAGTGGGATCTAGTATCCCTTATTTAAATAACTGTGACACAGTCGACAATATACAGTTTTTAATATAACTTATTTTGATCATAAAAATAAATTCATGTTCATAATTAGAACAATACATTAGAACTATATATTGCGTGTGTAATAATCAACAACACAACAGACATTTTAAAATTAGTAGTCCATCAAAATCAGACTTCATTAGGCCAGTTAAGAAATTTGGAAGAAGAGAAGAGGAGACGTCTACCTTAGGATTTTAGACAGTAGTAGCTAGTTCATTATAGAATTTCTCTTACTAATTAGAGTTGCAGTTCAATGTGCTCCATACTGGGGTTTTGTCAATGTGTCTACAGAGCGATAATCTGGTCTACCAGCAATAGGAAATGAGCTAGTCATCCAAAAGTGAAACAACAAAAAATAATAATTTAAAATTTTGTTTAAATATTTTAGAATCATTATAGAGTAATTAGTGTCAAATTTTGCAAATATCCTTTTTAAAATATAAAAAGTCAATTTAATTAAATATCCTTTTTGTTACATCCTAAAAATCTGCTAGCCTGTACTCACATGTATGAAGAAAGAAAAGTGCACAATGAGATATGTATGAGTATATATATCTCCTTGTACAACATATGTACACATATATGTATATATATGCATATATATAATAAAATGCTCACCATAATTTATAGTAAAATATATTTCATATACATTTAATATACTTTACAGTTACATTGTAAATTGTAGCTTGAATTAAAATTCATAACAGTATTCTTATTGTGATTATTTTTGATACTATTGATAAAAACATTATGTCTAAATTGGTATTTAACATGATTAATGGGCAGCCACCTATTAGAAAACGATTATTTTGATTTACATTATTTTAGAAATCAGTATTTAATATTTAATATTTTCTTTACAGTGTGATGATTAGCCATTGTCATTTGTTATCGCTTTGGCTACTTGACAAAAAACATTTAGAAATGAACAAAAATAATCAAATCTCTATTTCTCATGTAATTTAGGTATAGCTGCATGAGATTTTAATCACCAAATTCTAGTTTTCATATAGAGCACATTTTAACAGCAAAATGCTTAATTATGTTTTAACCCCTCCAGTGCCTTGATATATATATATATATGTGTGTGTGTTTATATAAATATATACACATGTATACATATATATGTATTGCATAAACTGCTTCATTGAAGGGTTCATTAGAGTGTATATAGTGAAACTTGAAAGGAATATTATAAGTATTTAGGTCAGAGAAGTGAGTTAAAATAACATTTGAAAACTTCGCTAACTACTACAGTTAATGTATTTTGCCTGATAAACAATAACAATTCAATTAAGCTGAATTATATAAAAGCAGGGAAATTTTTAATTTGTTATATTGCAACAAGCATTTGTTTTGAAAATGAACTTTAATAGATAATATAAGTGGAATGTGTACACCGATATTTACCATCAAACACTTTTTTTAAAGAGAGAATAATCAGCTAATCACTTCTTGATTGTATTCCAGATGTGTATCAATTTACAGTTTTAAAGCCTTTGCTTCTTAAACTGTTGTTGAACGAGAAGAAAATAAAAGTCAAGTCCATAATTCCATGAAAGCAGAGAGATTTTCCTTTGGGTGAAGTAGCTTATAGATAGGTATTTCCCTTGTTACAAAGACAACGTCTGTTAACAAACTTTGTGTGCATGAATGCTGGATTTGAAAGAAGTTTGATGTATTACTGAGGATAGGTAATAATCTAACAATATTTAGAATTACTGCTAGAAACCAGCAGTGTGGAGAAGCTTTAAAGGCACAAGGACAATCTTGTGCTTAACTTTTTAAGGTAAGTGTAGATGTTTCCATAAAAATACACTCATTTCACTATTAAAACTACTTTACTTAATATCTCCATAAGAAAATGCTTTATTCATACTTCAAAATTTCTTGTTTATGATTTATTCTTACTCTTTAATACTTTCAAATCATATTACCCCTTGGTTGCACATTTGAATTTGCTTCTGAAGTAAATAAAATAGTATAAAATGTTATATATTTTATAAATATTAAAAAATACAATGAGAATACCAGAAATATGAAATGTAAATATATTTATTTCATTTTTAATTGTTTTGGTGGATGTTTGTAAAAAGTCCATTAATATTTGTGACAAAAACTTGTCACTTCGTTCCTTAAGTTCATTAATGCACTACTAATAAAACTGTACTTTTTTAAATGAAGCATAATGAAAATAAAAAATAAATACTTTTTACTATGTTTTGTGTTTTCACTTCTTTGGGTTAGTAAGTTTCATATATGTTTAAAGTATGATCCTGAAAGCCTTAACTACAATTAAAAGGGACCTGCCATGGGGTGCATGGTGCCTGGGGCATAATCTACTCTGCTCAACAATATTTATGGAGGTTACATATCTAACCCCTATAACATCCCAAATGTGGAGGAAAGATGCTCTCGTAGTTTCCTAGGAATGCTGTAACAAAATACTACAGACTAATTGGCTTAAACAACAGAAGGTTCTTGTCCTGCGGTGCTTCCAGTGGAAGACCAGGAATCCGTGATGTTCCTTGGCTTGTGGCTTAACTTAATACTCAATCTCTGCCTCCCTCACGTGGCCATTTCTCTCTGTTTCTGTTTCTCTGTCAGTGTCCAATTTTACTCTCCTTATAAGGACAACAGTCATATTGGATTATGGCCCAGGCTAGTCTAGTTTGGCCTCATCTTAATGAATAACATTTTCAAAGATGCTATTTACAAGTAAGTTTACATTCACAGAACCAGATTTAGGACTTGAGCATGTCTTTTTTGGGGACTCAATTCCATCCGTTACAGATGCAATTTGCCACATTAATTAAACAACAGAAGAGTGCAACTTTTGAGAGCAAGACATTTTGATACCCTTGCCATGGTCCATTTTGAGCTGAATCTATATAGAAAGGCCTGAATTGACATCACTATCTGGTCATTTGAAACTGAAAATCACCTCCTCACGTTCTGTCACAGGAGATCACAAGTTGAGCTTCCGGTCAAAAAAGTGAGCAGTCACAGAAATCACTTTAGAACATTTCTGGTATTTATATTCTTCCAGTCTTTAGGTTGCTAGATGAACACTTTTATTATTTTTGTTGTTTTGGAAAACATAATTGCACAGAATAAAATTACAAGCCCATCATATGTAATTCAAGCAATTCAAAAGATACCAAGAAAAAGCAAAAATCTCACCACCATAAGAATAGGCACAGTTTATTTTAGATGAACATTATTCCATCCATGTTCCTATGTTTATATGTAGATAAAATGAAATATAATTAGATGATGTATAAATACATTTATTAAAATACTTCTATAAAATTCTTCTAGCAAAAATAAAATATAAAATAGATAACTGTGTGCAGAGAGATATAGAAATAAGATTAGCAAAATGTGGATAATTATTTAATTTAAGTGATGAGCACAAAAAACTTGGTACATAGAATTTATGAATTTTGAAAGGTAAATAGGGAAGCGGATGTGGCTTGAGCTATTGGGTTCCTGCCTACCACATGGGTCCCTGGTTTGGTTCCCTGTACCTCCTAGAAAAGACAGAGAGCTGGTGTGACGGGCAGGCACGGCAAGCTGATGCAGCAAGATGATGCAACTAGAGACACAAGAAGATAAACATAATGAGAGACACAACAAACCAGGGAATGGAGGTGGTTCAAGCGATTAGACACCTCCCTCCCATATCAGAGTTTCTGGGTTCAGTTCCTGGTGCCTCCTAAAGAAACAAGGAAGACATACAGACACAGCAAGTGCAAACAACAAGGATGTGGGGAGAAATAAATATATAAATAAAATAAATCTTAAAAAAAAAGATAAATAAATATACATTGGCAAATTGTAAAATTATGTATGTTAAAAAAGACAATATAATAATGACATCAAGGAAACTCTATTCATTTTTTTTATTAAGGTAAAATACGTATGCAAAAATATTCACTATTTTCAGGATACAGTTCTGTGAGTTTTGACAAATAGGTATGATTAGGTAAGCACCACTAAAATCAATATATAAAACAATTCACTCTTAGAATAAATTCCCCAGTGCCACTTTCTAGATAGCCCTTTCCCATACCCCTACCTCCTGCCAACCACTGATCTGCTTTCTGATCCCACAGCTTTCCCTCTTCCAAACTGAAATGTACAGTATGTAGCATTTTGAGTATGGATTTTCACCTTCACGTAGTCAAATGCCTTTGAGATCAATTCATGTCATTTTATGTATCAATAGTTTGTCCCATTTTATTGGCAAGCAGTGGTCTATTGTATAGATGCACTAGAATTTGTTTATACATTTCCCCAGTTGAGGGATATTTGGGATTTTCCAGGTTTTGTTGATTAAAGAAATAAAGTCATTAAAAAATTAACATACAAGCTTTTTGGTAACCATAAATTTTCATTTTACATTGATAAATTAACTAAAAATGTGATTTCTGGGTCATATAGTAAGTATATGCATAATTTTATAAGAAACTGCTAAGTAGCTATACTATTTTGCACACTTGCAGCAGTGTATCAGAGTACAAGTTTCTCCGTATACTTGGCAGCACCTTCTGTTGCATTTTTTAAGCCATTCTAATAAATGGATGGGGGCATCCCATTGTGGTTTTAACTTGAATTTCCCTAATGAATGGACATGTTGAGCATCATTTCATGTTTATTTTCCATCTACATATCTTTTCTAGTGAAATGTCTGTTCAAATCATTGAATGTTTATTAAATTGTGTTATTTTGCTTCTTATTATTCAGTATTGAGAATTATTTATGCACTCTGCATACCAGATTACATAATCTGGCTAGAAGTGCTTGACAAAATAGATGATTTGCAAATATTTTGTACCATTGTTTGCTTTGCTTTTCATAGTGTTAGAAATATCATTTGATAACAGATTATCTTAATTTAATAAAGCATAATTTATGTTTTCTTTTATTGTTTGTGCTTTTGATACTGTTTCTAAAATTCTTTACCAAAAATCAGAAAAAAAATTCGACCCAATGTTTACTTCTAAAGGTTTTACAATTTTATTCTTTAGATTTTACATTTAGATTTATTAAACATTTGGTGTTAATTTTTGAGTATGGCATGAGTTCTGAATTGAGGTTCATTTATTTTTGCATATAGGATATCCAAATGTATCAGCAACATTTGTTAATAACTGTCTTCTATTGATTCGCCTTTGTACCTGTCTCAAAAATTCATTGACTATATATATGTGGATCTATGTCTATAACTCTGTTTTGTTCATTGATTTATACAGCTATACGTTCTCAAATGCTGTATTCTCTTGAATAATGAAGGTTTATAGTAAATTTTTAAATCAGTCCTCCAATTTTGCCCTTGTTTTTAAAAATTGTCTTGGCTACTTTAATTCCTTTGACTTTCCATATAAATTATAGAAACATATGGTCAATTCCAGCAAAATATTCTGCTGGTATTTTGAATTATGTTGAATGTATAGATCACTTTGGGAGGGAACTGACATCTTAACAATAATGAGGCTTCCAATCCATAAGGACATCACATCTCTCCATTTATTTAGACCATCTTTCCAACTCTGTGCTGATTTTCTGAAGCCATATGGTTTGTGGAAAAGGGAGCACCCAAATGCCATATTAGGCAGGGTGAGAAGACTGCCATACGAATCTAATAATTCAAAAGTTTCCTCTAGCTGAAAGTGTAACATGAGCATATATGGAGAAGGTAAAATGGAAAAGTGGATGTGATATGTATTCACAAAGCATTGTAAGGAGAACAATGGAGGTAGCTAGTAACTCTTCATAGGGGAATCAGACGGGTTTATAGTGGAGTACACATAAAGTTTAAAACACTTAAGGACACATAAGAATGGCATTCTGTCTGGAATTGTTTAGATAAAACCAAAGCTGAAAGTGAACATTGGGCATACACTATGAAATTAATTCATGATAAGGGGTTTGAATTTAATCTATAGCCATTTAGGAGATAGTAGACTATATTAATCTAAAATGTAGTTTTTAAAAAATATATATATTTTAACAATTATTGTTATCAGCAATATGGATGAAAAAACTAGAAGAGGGAAAGAGAAAGAGAGTGAGTTTGAAGAATTCTGTAATAATTCAGGAAGGGATTGATAGAGTTCTTTAAATTAAGGGAAATCAAGAACAGAGAAGTGATGCATTTGAAATAGATTGAGAAGGTAAAATTGGCAAGACTTAGAGCTTGGAATGGATATCTTTTCTCCAAATGAGGTGAAAATGACTTGATTCAACTGAGGCAATAGTATTATTTTGGCGTGTAAAACAATTGATGTAAGTTTGTGCATAGTTCAATCACATCCTGGAATTAAGGAAAATAAATTAATTTGAAATGAAGCACTAATTCATAAATACCTGTACATGTCTGATACCAGAAACTGTTTTATAGAATCAAAGAAACCAAAATTATGTTAAAGTTGTACATAAAGTTAAATGTCTATCAAATTTAGTTTAGTCATCTTCTGTTCTATCAGTAACCATCAGTTTTATAGACAGATTATTTACAGATAAATATATTAACATCTAATCTATGTATATCTGGCTCTGCATACTGGTATACTTTTTGAGCAGGCTTCCTAGAAAAAGGTCAACTCTACTATAGCATTTCCCTTATCACATCAGCCCTTCATTTAACCATGTTGAGAATAGAATTTTTTTTTTCTTAATGTCCAACATCTCCTGTTCTTCTTACTCTTTTAACTTGAAATTCCTAATCATCCCTTAGAGTATAGCATAAGGTCCCTTACCATGGAAAGCCTTTTTACTCCTCCTCTTCTGTTAGAAAAATTGAATTCTTTCTGTCCTGTGCTCACAGAGTTGGCCCACTTTGTTGCTATGGTTTTTCTAATTGCCCGATCTTCCCCAGGAAACTTCAAATATTATGATGGTAAAGCCTGTGTCCAGTTTGATTACCTTTGTATATCCACCACCTAGACTGGAACATTGTAAGAATTTAATAAAATGTATTATTGTTGAATAGCATTAATAAAAACATTAGCCAATGCAAGGTTATGTTCAGAATTAAGGGAGATGAAATTACAGATATGACTATGCTATACTATTTTACTTATTATCCACTCACATAATGGCTAAATTTCCCAAGAAAATATTTACTTGGACAGTTTTCTCTTATATAGAACTGCTAATCATACAAACCATGGCTGAAAATGAAGAAAACAAGATTTGACATTCATCTGTACATTTTTGTTTTTCTTATTATAACCCTGATGTATCCTGTGTTGTTTTGTTTAAAGCATTTTTTAGTAATATACATGAATTAGTTTTCTAAAGGCTGCAAATGCAAAATACCAGAAATGGGTTGGCTTTTACAAAAGGAATTTATTAGTTTGAAAACTTAATGTTTTGAGGCTCTGAAAATGTCCAAATCAAGGTGTCATCAGAGATGTTGCTCACCAGCTACTGTTGATCCTGGATTCCAGACATGTGGCAAGGCAAAATGGTGGCTGGTCTCTGCCTGCTCCTCCAGGCTTACTTTCTCCTGAGCTTAGCTGTGGGTGGTCAGGCATGCGGCTCATCTCTCCTCTCGCATCTGGACTTCGTTGCTTCAGCTTCAGCTGCTCAGCTGATTCCAACCTCCATCCTCTCTCTCATTCTCTCGGGGTTTCTCTGTCTTTCTGCAGCTGCAGGCAATTCTGGAATCCTCTCTCACATCCCAGGGTAAAATGGCAGTTTTTCCTGCTCCCTCTCCTCCATTTATATAGGACTCCAATGAAGGATTAAGACCCATCCTAAATGAGGTGGGTCACATTTTTTTTTTTTTATAAATAGTTTACATTATGGGTCACATGTTAAGTTAAGACCCTACTTATCATGAGTCCACACTCACAGGTACTGATTAAGTTTAAGAATATACTTTTCTGGGGACCACAAAAAACTCAAACAAGAACAATACATAACGTATGCTATAAACTTTTCAGTATCGTCAGTTTTAAACTAATGAATACTACATATCTGTATGGAACATCTAAATTCTGTATTTAAAATGATTTCCAGAAGTAAGTATAAAAGGAAAAACTTCAAAATTGAGGCATGGAAAATTAACATGGTAGAACATATATAGACATAGATATGTAGAGAGGAACTCAATTCACTATTCTGTGCAATACAAAATGACAGATAAAAGTAATCAGAACCCCAGCCAGAGAGTTTCTGCTTTCTAGCAGTAACCAGCTTTCTGAAGATTACTCAGGATGAAAGAAACTACTCAACTCTTATCTCCCTGAGTTAGTAATATTATTTAATAAATAAGATGAAGAAAATAAAGGTATCAGAGTGAAACAATACTGAATAAGTTACGCTGTCATTTCTAATTGACTTTTTTTAATTAGAGAATTTGTGAGTTTACAAAACAATCCTGTATAACATACAGGATTCCCAAACACCACCCCACTGCCAATACCTTGCATTGATATGGAACAGTTGTTATTATTGATCATGGCACTTTTTAAAAACATTTGTACTATTTTTTAACACTAGTTACCTTTGTTATAATTGATGAAAGATTATTTAAATAGTTCTATATGCCATCCATTATTTACATTAGGTATATTTTCACATATAACATCCTATTATTACCATCTTGTACTAATATTGTACATTTGCTAATAATTCATGAAGAACATTTTTATACTTGTACTATTATCTATAGTCCATCATCTACAATTGGGTTTACTGTGCTGTACAAAGCTATGTTTTATCTTTTAATTTTTATACTAGTAATATATACATTGTAAAATTTTCTCTTTAACCACATTCACCTATCAGAATAGAAATTGAATGGGGAGTTCATACTGAACTAATTGACTTTTAATGTACAGTAACGGGATTTGCAGATCTGTTTTGCAGCAGTTCCTTTAAATTGATTGAGTGGAACAAAATATTGTCATTCCTAAAAAATGATTGTGTTGTCATTCTCAACAATGTCAGTACTACTCTATCTAACTTCTTCCTATCTCCAATGAGCGTTTCTTTCACACAGGTACTTTTCAACTTTGGGATTCAGTTATATTCTAAAGGTCTATTGGTATGCTAACTAGAAGTCACTTTATGCTTATGCATATGAAGTGCTATAAATAGTGAATAACTCTCCATAATAGAATACAAAAGGCAGGTAAACAAGACTGCTGATCTGAGTCCCAAGTCCTGGTGGCTCAGAAGCCTATTATGATAAGGCAGAGGAAACAAAGGAGAGTTCTAAGTCCATTATTAGGTGCAGACTGGTCACTAGAAAATTATTTAAATCATGGACAAGATTTGTCTTTGAAAGTGGGTCACCTTTCCTCCTGCTCCTTGTAAACTCTTGCACATTTTCTACACAGTTTGAATAATCCCTGTACTGCTCTAATGATCCTTCTTAGGCATCCTGGAATACTTTTGTCTAACATGCTCCCAATTTATGATGCTCCCACTTCTGCATTATCAAAACTTTTACTTCCTGAGTTCCAGTAAGTAATATATTAGGGAAAAAAACACCAGTCTGAATGAATTCAAACTGTTGTATACTAAGGACAATCATAACACTTTTATAGTGTTTACTATATGTCGAGCATGCATCTATTTTCTTTACATACCTTCACTTATTTAATCCTTATAACCACCATGGAAGTAGGTACAAATATTATCCCTCTTTACAAGAAAGATCTAGAATTTAAGTAACTTTCCTCAAATCCTCCAATACTTGATACAAGAGGGGAAAATGACTAAAATCATCATTAGTGTTTATATATTTTTGGAGAGAAATATACTGAAATAAAATTTCAGTCTCATTAATAAATTGGGAAGAAATCAGAAAAGTGGGTATAATGAGTTGAATGGTGATTCACCCCCAAAACTTTGTCCATCTGAAACCTGTCAATGTGAATTTATTTGAAAAAGGATTTTTGCAGATATAACTAATTTAAGGATCTCAAGGTAAGACCATTCTGGTTTATCTAGGTGTGCCCTAAATCAAACGACATGAATCTTTATAAGAAGGGAGGGCACAATCAGAGGAAAGTGGCATGGAGAGATAGAGGTGGATGTTGGAGTGATGATGCCTCAAGTCAAGGAAAGCCGGGAGCCACAAGATGCTGGAAGAGAGAAGGGAGAATTCCCCCCTTTGAAACTTCAGGAGGAATGTGGCCCTGTTGATATCTTGATTTCAGACTTCTGAACTTCAGATACTGGGAGAGAATAAATTTCATTGTTTAAGCAGCCAAGGTTGTGGTAATGGGTTAAGAAAAAAATACGGTAGGTACAGCTTTTTTGCTCACTTATTGTTTTTTATTGGGCATCCAACATGATAGCAGATGTTTGGGATGATTGGAAGTATTGCTCCTGGTTTCTCCTAATTTGCTATTCTATTTTTGTCTTGTTCAGCAAATTCTGGGACACCTGACCCTCAAATTCCTGGGAGAACAACCAGTGCATTCAGGGTTAAATCTATGACAATGTCAGGGGGTGGCAGTGTCTCTTTAAGGGTAGATGTGCTTTGTAATTTGGGAATATATTACCCAGGGGGTGAATATGTTTAGTAATCCAGTGGCATTCCATGATTTCCTGCAGAAGGCAAGCCCTTGTAACAGCAGGGATTTCCACTAACGTGGGGATTAATTCTATGGCTCACTGTGCCCCTTCAGCCTCACTACCTGCCATCTCCCTGCCTGTGTCACTCAATTCCAACCTCTCCACATTTCTTTTAGATCTCTATTGCCCCATCGCTATTCAGAGCATTTGGCTTGGGTTGGCCACCATCTGGAAATTCATCCACCAAGCTGAGGGGGAAATGTCTTCTCATGCATCCCTTATGGTTTAAATGTCACCTTTATCAACAAAGCTTTCCCTGACACCACTCCTTCCTACTACAACCACGACCAAGCCAATTAAGGTCTTCCTGTTATACATATGCCCCAGAGCAATCACTAATTTGTTTCAAGTAATGCATTGTTTAATACCTGTTACTCCCATTAGACTGTAATGTAAACTTGAAGGTTAAGATGGTATCTGTTGTGCTTGATGTTGAGTAATCAAACTTTAATAAGCACTCAATTAATTTACTAAATGAATGGATGTGAATTAAAATTGAATAATCTCTACAGTTCTGTTGAGTTACATTTCATTATCTCCTTTTTCATATGAGGAAACAGAGGGATTATTTATTTGCCTAAGATTAAGCCAAGGGTAAGTGAAGTTGACTGGGTGGGAATACAAGGTTCTTGGCTCCATATCCAAACCAGCTGCCACCCTCCGTGCTGCTAAACAAGACAAATTTTTCACAAAAGCCCTTCTCTTAATTAAACAATGAAATAAAAAATGAAATAATAATAGAGATTTTTAATTTATATTTTAATTTAGAGTTTGAACAATTTCAAACCTTTTCTTTTTCTAGGTCCTCCAGTTAGGTCTTTGATTTTAGTTCTTCCTTCTTTTGTAATGTAAGCATTTAGCACTATAAATTTCCCTCTGAGCACTGCCTTCACTTCACTGCTTCTCAAAAATTTTGATATGATGTTTTTAGTTTTTATTTGTCTTAAGATATTTGCTGGTTTTCCTTCTAATTTCTTCTTTCACCCATTGATTAAGAATGTGTTATTTAAATTGCAGATATTTGTGGATCTTCCAGCCATCTGCCTCTTATTGAATTCCAGCTTTATTCCATTATAGCCAGAGGAGATGCTTTGTATAATATGAATCTTTTTAAATTTACTGAGACTTGTTTTCTGACCCAGCATGTGTATTCTCCTGGGGAATGATCCATGTGCTCTTGAGAAGACTGTTTACCCTGCTATATTTTGGTACATTGTTCTGTATAGGCATATTAAATCTAGTTCATTTATCATATAATTTAAGTTCTCTGTCTCCTTATTGATCTTCTGTCTAGATGTTCTATCTATTGTTGAACATGATGTATTGATGTTTCAAATATTGTAGAGGTGTCTATTTCTCCCTTCAGTTTTGGCAGTGATTTCCTCTTATATTTTGGGGCACCGTGGTTAGGTGCATAAATATTTAAGATTATTAATTTTCCTTCATGGACTAAGCTCTTTATTAATATATAATGTCCTTCATTGCCTCATGTAAAGGCTTTTGACCTAAAGTTTATTTTGGCCTTTATGAGTGTGGCTATCCCAGCTCAATTTTTGTTACTGTTATCATAGATTATCATTTTTCTCTCATTTCACTCTCAAACTGTTTGTGACTTTGGGTCAAAAGTGAGTCTCCTGTAAACAATATGTATTTGGATTGTGCTTTTGTAGCCATTCTGCCAATCCATGCCTATTGATTGGGAAGTTTAATCTATTAACATTCAATGTTATTACTGTAAAAGCAGCATTTACTTCAGCCATTTTGTCCTGTTTTTTTTTTTTTTTCTGTCTCATACTTTTTTTTTGTCTCTCTTTTCTTTTACTGCAGCCTCCTTTTTTGTGTAGTTAATCTTTTGTGATGTATCTGACTCATCCCTTTCCCATTTACATTTCTCTATGTATTTTTAAATTCTTTCTTTGTGGTTATCCTATGGTTTTTATTATCCAATCTATGTCTTTAACCAACAAATTTAAAAAATATCCACTTAGAGTTAATAATAACAAACACATTCTCTGCTCCCATATCCCCTCTGTTTCCCCTCTGTGCACTATACCCAGCTTGGGAGCTCACGAGGGAGGTAAGTGGTAAAAAAATTTAGGCTGAGAGTAAACTTTGATCATACTGGCACAGCCACCGTCTGCTCCAGACAAAACAGGCAAGCAAGCATGGCCGTTCTTTATTTGCAGGGTTATTCCTACACTTCTGTGATCACTCAAATCTTACACAGAAGGAACACAAAATGCAATTCCCCGGAATCATTTCTGCTGTGCCCAGAAACTATGTGTGCTGGGCCAAGGATTTTATGAGCTAATAGCTGACCTAGCAGTTGGGCTGCTGCCCGGGCAGTTGGGCTACTGGGCTACTACCCTGAAGGCTGCTGCCCGAGTCTTAACCCTTACATCCTCCTTCTGTTGTTTTTGTCCCACAATAACTCTTTATATTTTGTGTGTCCATTTTTAGGAACTACGACTTTTACTCATTCACTCGTATTTTAACTCTTATAGGAATGAAAGAGTAGAATTATTTATTGAAAATACAGTACTCTTGGGTTTACATTTACTCACTTAGTTACCTTTATGGATCTTCATTTCTTCACACGACTCCAGGTCACTCTCTCCTGTCTTTTTCTTTCAACCTGCAGAACTCCCTTTAGTAATTCTTGGAGAGCAGGTCTTTTAGTGAAGAGCCCTCTCAATTTCTCTTTATCTATGAATGTTTTAAACTCCCCCTCATTTTTGAAGGATAGTTTTGCTTGTTAAAAAAATTTCTGGTGGCAGTTTTTCTTTTTCAATACCTTAAATATATCATGCCACTTCTTTCCCACCTCCATGGTTTCTAATGAGAAGCCCTTAATCTTACTGAGAAGCCCTTGTATGTGAAAAATGACTTTTCTCTCTCCACTTTCAGAATTCTCTCATATGTTTTCCATTCAATATTCTGATTATCATGTGTTTTGGAATAGGTCTTTTTGTTATCCTGTTTGGAGTACATTGCACTTCTTGGACATGTATATTTATGTCTTTCATAAGAGTTTGGAAATTTTCAGCCATTATTTCCTTGAATATTCTTTCTGTCCCCTTTCTCTTCTTTTCTACTTCTGGCATTCCCATGATGCATATATTGGTGCTCTTCAAGCTGTCACTAAAATTCCTGAGATACTGCTCATTTATTTCTGTTCTTCTGAGTATGATATGAACTGTCCTGTCTTCTAGTCTGCATATTCTTTACTCTGCCTGTCCAAGTCTGCTCTTGTATGCCTCTAGTGTATTCCTAATCTTCCTTATTTGCCTTCACCCCTTTAATTTCTGTCATGTTTCTTTTTTAAAATTTCTAATTCTTCCTTGGATCTTATATGGTCTTCCTAATACCCTTTAGCTTTATATCCACCTTTAGCTAATTTCTGTCCATATTTCCCTTCATTCTCTTGAATTGATTTAGGAGATTTGTTTTAACTTCTTTGATTAGTTGTTCCAAAGTCTGTGTCCCCTCAAATTTTAAATTTTTACCATGATGGTGCCATATATTCGTATTTCTTAGTATGGCTTGTGATTTTTTACTTATGTGTTAGCATCTGATTATTTTGATGTATTAACTCTGAAAGCCAATTTCTCCCTCTTGCCTAGGGTTTGATTGTAGATTGGCTATGTGTTAAAGCTCTTCTTTGGCACTTGGTCTAACTTATTCTGGATTTTTTAGAGTAGCCTGTACTTAATGCTTCAGATTTTCTCAGGTCTTCTGATCCCAATTCTTGCCCTGGACATGTGATACAACCTTTAAGATTGTTCTTTTCTGTGCAATTGTTTCATCCCCTGGAGAAAGCTACATTTCCTCTGCTAACTTCTCCAGGTATCCTGATCTGTTCTGTTTGTTTTTGTGCAAAATTTTCTCCCCAGCTCCTTTGATTTGCTTAACTTTGCTTCCTCACCTAGTGCCCCCTTTCCTTTACACTTGTCAGTTTGGGGACTCATCCTGCCTTACACGAGTTAAGTTTTCCCTTTTTCTGTCCATGAGACTTTTCTGCCTCGAGCTACTTCCTCCTTAGTATAGTATTTATACTATTCCTCCTTAGTATGTTATTTATAAAGGTCTGTTTTTTTTTTTTAATTTATGTGGTCCAGCAATCATAGACTGGATTGAGTGTGTGCCATAGTCCCTTTTATTTCTTGGGGACTTTCCAGGTGTTTGTGTTTGGCTCTGCAGACATGGGTACACTTGCCTGGATATGCATGAAGTTCTAACTCACTTCAGTGAGTGGATCTATGGTCTTAATCCATTGTTGGAGGGATATTGGCTGTGCTGCCTCTGTGTAACTCATTAACTGCATGGACTGAGTGAGGGAGCGTGGTCTGTATTGGCAGGTCCAGGTTGTAGGTTTTCTACGTTTATTTGGTGTTTTCTGTTTTGTTTTGTTTGTTTGTTTTTTTCTTTTCCTTGGATTCAGCATTTGTGGAGTCCTTCTACAGTCTCTAATATTCCCCAGAGTTCCAAGCAAGTGGGATTTGTCCTTTTATTAGTTGTTTCTGAAGGGAGAACTTTCCAAGAGCTATCTTATATCACCATATTGATGTCATCACTTCAATGTGTTTGATTTGTATTTCCCTAATGGCTAATGATGTTGAGCACCTTTTCCTCAGCTTATTGTCCATTTTTATATTTTCTTTAGAGAAATGTCTATTAAAGTCTTTAGCCCATTTTAAAAAATGCAGTCATTTATCTTTTTGTTGTTGAGTTGTAGGAGTTCAATTTACATGTGGAAATAAAAATCAAAAATGCAAATTATTTGAAATAATAATGACCAGGATATTTCCAAAATTAATAAAAGACCCAAACCACAGATCCAGAAAGCTTAGGGAACATCAAACAGGATAAATTCAACAAATCTATACCTAGCATATCATATTCTAAAGAAAGCAAATATCTTACATATACAGAAAAAAGAATGAGAACTACAGTGTACTTCTCATTATAAACCATGGAAGAAATAAGACAGTGGAGTAAAATATTTAAAGTATTGTTAGAAAAACATGCCTAACCTAGAATTATATATCCAGTGAAATGATCCTAAAAAAAAAAACAAGGGGAAATGAAGAGTTTTGCAGACAAGCAAAGACAGAGGGAATTAATTGGCATTAGACATTCCCTGCAAAAAACATAAAAATTAATTCTTTAAAGAAAAAAAAATAAAAAAGGAAAATATTTGAGAAAGTATAAATGAAGGTAAAATAAAATATCTTATTTTTTACTTTTAATTGACCTAAAATATAACTGTTAATTTAAAGTAATAATATATTAGGTGATTATAGCTTATGGACAAATGAAATGAATGACAGCATTCTCATAAAGAATGAGTGGGAGTAATGGGGAATACTCTTTTGTAGGGTACCTGCACTTACCCATAAAGAAGTACGGTGTTATTGTGCAGTCTATTCATATGCCTGTTGAGCCCTGAATCTCAGCAGAGTTGTAGCACCTACTCACCAGTTCATTGGACTCTCCCAGGACAACTAACAAAAGGATGATGATGGACAATGTCCATCCCAAGAAGTGGAGAGTGTCTGCAACTGCAAGGAATACAATTCCATCCAATTGAGAGAGGGATCTAAGCCCTCTCTCAATTGGAGACAGGGTGGGCATCACCATTCCAAAGTCCTCACAATTGAGGAATGAAAAAACTTAATGGTAAAAAGCAACTATGGACTAAAGTAGACTTATGATTATTCTAGCAATGGAAGAACTTGTATCATTGATATAAAGGCAGTCGCCGCCAAAGGTTCTGAGGGGAGGGAAAGGGAAGAATAGGTGCAACATGAGGACATTTTTGGGACATTGGAATTATCCAGCATGACATTGCAATGACAGATACAAGCCATTATATATTTTGTCAAACCTATAAAATTGTGTGGGGTAAAGTGTAAACTACAATGTAAACAATAGACCTTGGCTAGTACAGGTTTTCAATATGTGTTCATCAATTGTAACAAATGTACCATACTAATGAAAGATGTTGTTAATGGGGGAAAGTGGGGGGAGGGAAGGAATTAGGGTATATGGGAACTCCTTAATTTTTTTATGTAACATTTATGTAATCTAAAGCTTCTTTAAAAATAAAAAAAAAATTTTGAAAAAAAGTATGGTGTTATTTGAAAGTGAACTAAGATTGGTTAAAAATGTATATGGCAAGCTCTAGGGAAACCGGTAAATTTTCTTTAAAGTTAGTATAATTGATCTTAGAAGATGAGATGAAAAGGAATCACATAAAATGCTGAATTTAAGCCACAGATTTCAGAATAAGGGACATGGGGGACAAATAAAAATACAGCAAATAGAAAAGTTTTAAACATGACAGATATTAATTCAACTACAGCAGTAATGATTTTAAATGTGAAGGGACGAAATACTCCATTTAAAAGAAACTGTCACAGTAAATAATGAAACAAGAACCAACTCTATGTTTTCTACAAAACTATATTCAATATAAATCTTCAGATCTATTAAAAGTAGAGAGATTGCACCTAGCATCCAGATATTGGTTTCCAATGCTATTCTCCAATATGATAGCAGCTAAGTGGAAAATTGGCTAATTCTAAGACAAGGGCAGAAAATATGTAAAGCGCTTCTGGGGCATCTGTTAGTGACAGAGAATATGGAAGTGGTAAAACAAACAAACAAACAAACACAATAATGAGAGGAATGCCAAAGAGTCAAAGAAGCCAAATGAAAGAGCACCCAATGCCTAAAGGTAGAACATTTTGAGCAACAAAATACATAAAGGAAACTGGATTATAGACCAAAATGTAAAATCCCTGAATCCATACTGAAATAAATAAATGAAAAAGTGAGGGATAACAGACAAACCCCCAAGGAAAATAATTCCAAATAGTTCATATAGATACACCTTGCTCAAGGAAGTGGAGCTTAACTCTCTTCTCTTTAATTGTGCACTGTACATAGTGACGTCCTTACAGAGAAGAAAGTATGAAAATGAGGACAATAGAGTTCTACAGTTGAGAAACTTGACAAACACATCCTTAGCCAGGTGATCAACATCTACAGTGATAAATCATGTTGAGTGTATATAATCTTGAAATGATATAATGAAAATGGCATTTACCTCTGTGGTCTTCCCCCTAACATCATATAACCACTGTTTAATGCTGAAAAAAAAAAAAAAAATCACACAAATATCAAGTAAGGAACATTTTACAAAGTACCTGACCAGTGCTTCTACAAACTGGTAATGTTATCAAAAACAGGGAAATTCTGAGAAACTATCAGAGCTAAGAGGAGCTTAAGGACCCATGGTGACTAAACCTAATATGATATCCTGTATGGAATCTGGGAACAGAAAAGGGACATTAGGTAATAACTAGGGAATCTGGATGAAATATGAACTTTAGTTAATAGTAATTTATCAATATTGATTCACTAATTGTAACAAATTTTAACTAATATACCATATCAAGGAAGAAGTCAATAATAGGAGAAACTGGCATGGGATAGTTGAGAACTCTCTGTATTAGCTTTGCTATTCTTCTTTACATATGTAATAAGTTAAATAAAATAGGAACCTCTTCCACCATCATGCTGCCTCAGCATCTTTGAACCTATCATTAGACCCCTCAGAGATCACCTTTGACACCGGTAAACAGCTTCTCCTCCTCTGCCCCATGTCTTACTTGTGTTCATGCCCTCATGAAAATCAAATACAAACTCCTCAATCTTCACTCTTGCTGGATCAATGGCTCCACCCATATAACATATATACCAACAACTCTACCCACTTAACATTATAAAGGCACAGTCTCCAGGTCTGTGGTAACCTCCTGCCCGCCTCCTGCTTGTTTGATTACCTGAGTGACCCTATGAGGTGTGCCACGCCTCTCTATTTTGAATGCTGGCCAGGGTGAAGAGAAAATAGATACCTTATGCATTACTAGTGGTAATGTAAAGTGCTACAGCCTCTATGGAAAATCCTTTGTCAGTTTCTTATAAAGTTAAACATACATGAGCCATGCAACACAGAAATTGGGCTTC
The DNA here is from genome assembly GCA_029593785.1 of Cabassous unicinctus. Classification (NCBI taxonomy): domain Eukaryota; kingdom Metazoa; phylum Chordata; class Mammalia; order Cingulata; family Chlamyphoridae; genus Cabassous; species Cabassous unicinctus. The sequence continues at coordinate 21,301 of JAQZBX010001628.1, forward strand.
TGTGTATTTATTTTTGGAAACCATTCCTCTGTGATGTTTTTATACATATTGTGACATGGACTATCTTTTAAAGGATATTTGTGCATCTTTGTGCAGACACCTTTGCATAGCAACCATCCTTGGAAGCTGGAGCTACTGCTTTGATTAATACCTATATAGTAGCACTAGAAAACTTCTATCCCTTCCCAGAGACGTTCTAGGACAGTAAAGATAAAGTCATCTTCCTCCCCTACCCAGAAAAGATTTGCCTAATATTCCAGGGTAATGCAGATGTCTCTCTCTCCAAAGGGGACAACTGTTCTTTGCGAGCAGTTTTTCTATACAATTGGGGATTCCTAAACTCATCAGTAAGCAACACAGGCTCACGGATGAGAAGCTCCATGTTTGAACCTCTTTTATTGGACTTCTGGGGCAAGGAGAATAAATGAGAACATGAAAATTGTGCTGCCTGCTGAATCAAAGGAAATAAACTTTCTAATTGCAATTGCTGCCATTTTCTTCTGAGAAGACAAATCTACAAAAGTGGGACAAACAAACTTAGCAGCTGCCATTAGATGCTGATTGCCTATTGCCATTTATTCCAGAGAAATCAAAACTTATATTTACATAAACAACTATACACTAATATTATTATCAGCCCAAAACACTAGTATCAGTTAATAACTGGAAAAAAACTCAACTGTATTTAGTGGGTGAATGGATAAATAAACTGTGCAGTCATATAATGGAATAGTGATTTGCAATAAAAAAGGGACAAAACATGAAACACATTGGATTTACCTAAAGGGTATTATGCTGAGTGAAAAGAGCCATTTAAAAATATTACATGCGGTGTGATGTCATTTAACTAACAATCTCAAAATGACAAGATTATAATGATGAAGGATAGATCAGTGGTTGTCAGGGGTTAGCACTGGTGAGTAAATGTGACTATACATATGTAGCATTAGCGTGTTTGTGGAGATGGGAGATTTCTACATCTGATTCTGGTGGTGGTTACAGGAATATTTCCATGTCATACATGTCATAGAACTATGAATGAGTGCATGTAAAAACTGATGAAATCTCAATATTGAATACCACTTGCAGATTATTTAATAATATTGTACCAATATTGATTTCCTAGTTTTGATAATGTAGTTAAATACAATGCTTTCATTTGGAAAGGTTGGGGGAAAGGCACATAGGAACTTTTTATATTTTGCAAATCATGCTGCATTTAATATCATTTTAGAATAAAATGGTTTCGCTTTTTTTATTCAGTAATTACATGCTTTAGATGCTCCATGCTTAAAAACCAGTGCTTTGCATGACTAATAAAGAAGGATAGAATAATTAGGCTTTGAAAACAGAAGAAAAAGGAAATCAATGAAACATAGATATGCAGCTATAATATAATGATTAAAATATAAACTGTGGGCCAGAAAAACTTATATTGTAATCTCAATTCTGGCAAATTTTTTTCTCATAAATATGGCATGCAAAACTTTGTTTTTGTTCTGAGAAGTCTAGTAGAAGAATATGTTCAAATGTTTTGCCTAAAAGTAATTTTAAGAGTATAAGTATAACTGAAAGGAGATGGTATAAAAATGATAACAAAATGGTTAAAGTTACTAAGAATGCCTCAAAATATTTTCAGAAAAATAAACCACTATATATCATGTGGTTTTATTTTTGTTTGTTTTTTGTTTTTTGTCAATATATGTATATAGAACACTGGTTTTAGTTTCCCAGGTTATACAATATGTTCTATTATTAACTAGTTGGATGAATGTGTCTAGTAATAATGATTATTTGCTTCATTTTCCTTATTTGTCAAATGATAATGGTATCATCTATAAAATTCTTTAAAATATTAAATTTTTGAATGATTATAAAATCTAATTGCTTTTACCCTGATTTAGAAACTGTTTCTTTTTTCTTTTTTTTTTTTTTTAAGATTTATTTAATTTATTTATTTCCTGCCACCCCTCATTGTTTGTGCTCACTGTCTGCTCATTGTGTGCTCTCTGTGTCTACTCGTCTTCTTTTTAGGAGGCACCGGAAACCAAACTCGGAACCTCCCATGCGGGAGGGAGGCACCCAATAGCTTGAGCCACATCCGCTCCCTGCTTGTTGTGTCTCTCATTGTGTTTCCTTGTTGTGTTTCCTCATTGCATCGTCTTGTTGTATCATTTTTGTGGCATCCATTATCTTGTTGTGCCATCTTGTTGCATCCATCATCTTGTTGCATCAGCTCACCTCATCATTTTGCCATACCAGCTTGCTGTCTTTCTCGATTTCTTTAGAAGGCACCAGGAACCATACCTAAGTAGGTAGTAAGCGGGCTCCCAACTGCTTGAGCAACATCTGCTTCTCTCTTTTCTACCAATAGTTATTTCTTTTCAACTATCAAGTGTTGAACTCTTAAAAGTTCCATAATCAATCGATAGAATTAATAGAACTATTGTTATGTGTGTGAAAAGCATGAAAATAGACAGATATGACTTCTTTTAAACTAAAAATCTTTACACATATGATGAGGAATTTATTATAGGGGCTTGAATTTACCCAACTGTGAAAGTTGGTATGACAGTTTTGAACTTTTTCTGGATCCCAGAAAATATAATTTTCTTGGAGGTAATCCATTCCTGTGGGTCTGGTACCCTTTGGTTGGGTTGGATTCAGTTGGGGGAGCTTTTATTGGATTACTTCAATAAGGTGTGACCCAGGTTGAGTCCTGTTCCTCTTGCTGGAGTCCTTTATAAATAAGAGAAACTTGCAGAGCTATACAGAGGAAAAAGCCACCAAGATGGAGAGAAGGAACCCAGAAGCTCACAGAGGAACTTGGGAGAGAGGAAGCCACAGACAGAGCAGCCAAAAGCTGAAAGAATGAAACCTGGAAGAGAAGCAGATGCCTCCATGTGCCTTGCCATGTGGCAGGAGTCCAGGATCACCAGCAGCTGACTTTTGATGAGACAGCATATCTGATGATGCCTTGATTTGGACATTTTCACAGACTCAGAACTGTAAGCTTTTAACCTAATAAATTCCCATTAGAAAAGTCAATACAATGACTGCACCATGCTTACGCCCATCCATTGCCCATCCACACTCTTCCACCTTATCACAGATTTTGCCCATATGGGCATCAACTCACCACTTTCTAAACCCTTTCTGTCTCCTGTAAACCTATGTTCCAGATTCTCGCTCTGTGAGACTGCACAATTTTCTTAAGTCATATCAGTGAGGTCATGTATAAAGGCAGTGGCCACTAGAGGTTCTGAGGGGAGGGAAAAGGAAGAATAGGTGTAACATGCAGCATTTTCAGAACATTGGAATTGTCCTGCATGCCATTGTAATGATGGATACAGGTCATTATACATTTTGTCATAACCTACAAAATTGTGCAGGACAGAGTGTAAACTGTAATGTAAACTATGGTCTATGGTTAGTAGCAATGATTCAATAGGTGTTCATCAATTGTAACAAATGTACCACACTAATGAAAGATGGTGTTAATGTGGGAAAGTGTGGGAGGGGGTAAGGGGTGGGGTATATGGAAATCCCCTATATTTTTTATGTAACATTTTTTCTAAAGTCTCTTTTAAAAAATTATTTTTCAAAAAGTCAACACATCTCTGTTACATTGCTCCAGCAGCCTTTAGCAAACTAAAACAGTTGGTAAACAGTCTCTACAAGTCTGTTGTCTTTGCTTCTGGTAGTAGAACTGGAAGTCTGCAGAAAATGCAATGGGCAAGGGAAGTTGGTTGTGAAGTAGGCGAGAGTGTAGCTAAACTACAACTCAAGATCTGCAATCTGTGAACTCAAGATCCGCAACCTGTGAAGAAGTTTGAAAACCATGTCATCTAACATCACTAAAACTTTAATGATTTGTTTGTTCTGCAGGCAAAGATGGCCCCTTTGACGTAAAGCCAAACATGTACCTGGCCAAGGAGACAGAGAAGTTGAAGGAGGATTCAGAGCAGACGTCTCCTGGCTTCTGTTTAGCTGCTGCTCCATGACAATGAGGTAAGCTGGCAGATAAGTGACAACCGAATTGAGTTGCAACAGTGCCTGCTGCCCCTGTACCTGCTTTCCAAGCACGTAAAGAGTATAGATACGGCTTGACAACTACTTTCCAAATCTTGTACAAAATGTCTCTTGTGGACCACTTTAAATTGAAAAATATATGAAAGGGGATTCAGGGAAAAATGATTTAGCCTAACAGGTTGATACATTACAAAACCACCTGAGAGGCCAACTATGAAATTATAGAAGAACAAAGCTGCATTAAATATTAATTACTTTGCAATAATTGTTTTCTTTTAATGAAGCACTCATATGAAATTAGTTTCTTTCACAATACAAATGAGTATTTGCTTTTCTTTAATAAAAATTTCATTACACACATGTAAGTATTTCCAAGGTATGAATTGCTTAGGTGAATCTTGGTCTCTCAAATGAGTATGCTAAAATAAAAAATCCTTGAAAAATGTGGGGAAGTAAGAAATAAAGTTCAACTAGTGAACAAGAACATGCATTTTATGGAATATTTTTTAGCATGATCTACCATAGTATTACCTTCTGAGATAATTCTCTATTAAGATGACATTCACCCTCTCATCCAATCCATGCATTAAGAAGTTACACATAGTAACAAAATGCCTTCCAAAGAGAGAGCTCTATCCTTGTGACGTTATATAAAGGTTAGTTTAGGGCTGTATCATTATAAAAGTTTGGAACTCTTTAGCCTTTCTCTAACCTCTATTTTGGTCTTAAATTGTCAAATAATACATAGGATCTTTGGGGGATTGTTTTCCTGACAAAGAACGGTTTTGCCTTTTTCCTTGGATAGGTTGTTATGCTTAATTATTCTAGTTGACCAAATCAACAACTGTCTCTAACTCATGAAGTATTTTCTTTGCTCTAGGTCTGTCCCTGGTGTTTTTTTTTATTAACCTTTTGGAAATTCATAAGGTACACCTTGTGCAAAGCTTATTCTATAATATTAAATATGAATACAAAGTAATATAAATTAGGATCAGTTCAGCCTCCCTTGGAAGTAAGTGCTAACTCGCTAATAGTTCACACTGCATGTTTGTTTATTTAGGTTCTTCACAATGATAACACATTTTAGGAAAATATTTACCCTTCTCCCTATTTTCATTTGGACTTTTTCTCTAATTGAACTGTATACTAGAACATTATTTTTTATTCTTTCTTTCTTACTCTCTATTTTATCTGATAATAGTTAACATGAGAATTGGGCAGCTGTGGAGGACTGATTTATTTCTACATTTTCTCAAAGCTCACATTAGAGGAAGTGAAGAGGAACAAAGGATATACTCATCGTCAAATATCCACATAGTCAATAGCAACAAATTTGGAAGGGTTTCCAGTTGAAAAGAATGGAGAATTAATATTGTGGCTAGCATGAAGCTCTTTTCATGGAAACTTCATTATTTCATTTCTAAATTTGTAAATTTCTAATGTATGTCTGACTATATAATTGTCTGCCCATAACGGCTTCTGATATGGTGCAAAACAGCCTCAAACATGAATAGAGGTTGAAAAAAGAAATGAGAAGTATTGCGAAGAGAAAAAAAGACTAGGTTTGATTTGATGAACTTCTTCATGCTTCTTACTCCTTTTTTTACGTGATGGTTATGCCTTTGTTAATTTTTTTTCAAACAATGAGGAGTTTTGCTCAGACTATATTTCCATTCTGCGTAATTGTGTATCTCTCAAACACTGTTTACTCATAACTTTTATTTTGTGAGTCTGAATACAGGTTTTTGAAGAGGCACGTTCAGCACATTTATATTTATTACATGACAGAGGTTAATTCTCATTTCTGCCACCATGCTTTCCATTATGCATTCTGCTTTATTGTTTTTCTTGATTTCTTTTATTTTCTTTCAATATAATATGGTCTGTGCTTGCTTTTTTCTCTTGTAGTATGTAATTCTAGTAATTTGGAAAGTTAGCAGTTATTCTCTATGTGGTTACCTTTACACATATAAGCTCATATAGCACATTTCATTCTCTATATTTTAAATACAAGGCCTGACTCCCTACTATGATCAATGAACAAATGATTATATTTCTAGTCCCTTTTTCCATAAATACATGATTTCAGTCGATTATAGCACAGTTAGTATTTATATCTAAATTTACTTCCAACTCTAATTACCTGCATTTTTTATTTTATTATTTATTACAAATATGTATAAATAAGCATACATACCCTACCTTCAGTGTTGTTTCCCATAATCCTTCCCAACTATTTTTATTACATTAGTTCTCTTTTGTCAAGATTTATAGCCTATAATAATAATACCATTGTTTTATTTTATTTCCAGAAGTACAGATGTTTAATTTCTAGGTGATTTTTTTCTTTTGTATCTGTAAAATCCTTGCATTTTACTTTTAAACATTGTTTGAAACTATTAGTGTGGATTTCTCCTGTCTTTCCTGGGTCAGTGGAGCTTATGGGAGGTTGAGATGCCATAGTATCTGGAGAGGAGGCAACATGGGAGCATGGTTTGGGCTTTCTGTTGTGTAAACAGCCAAGCACCCAAAGCAGCTGAGCAAATCTGCGGATGGATATAACTGGCTCCAATGGTTCCACATGAGCCTATTTAAGAGGGAAAAAGAAAGACCTATGTAAGATCAGGGATAAAAATTAATCAAATTTGTAGGTATTATGAGACTTAAATAACTTTATGGTGCAATATTTAGAAACTAGAAAAAAATCGATGATAGAAATTACAAAGTTGACTTCAGTATAACTAGAAAATATTATTTATTTTTTAAACAATGGATGATTCTTCATATTACATTATTCCAGGCCACTTAAAAAAAGAAAAATTCTTAATTTATTTAGGGAGGCCAACAAAATTAAATATCTCAACCATACCATAAAAAGGTACAGAAACCAAGAAAAAAAATTAGGAAGGTCACAAAACAGGAATGATAGAAAAATTATGGTATGTTAATATCATGGAATATTCAGAATTAAGCAAATAAAGATGAGTTAGTTTTGTACCAGTTGATTGAAGCCTTTCTCCAAAGTATTCCAAACTGAGAAGTGTAACATATATCAAAATGAATTTACTATGATCCTGTTTTTATAAAATAGTGAGATGTGTGTATGTGTGTATACACACACATGTGCACATTTGCCCATAATTATATGAGCATACAGAAAGCTATACTAGCTAAAATGGCTTATATAGAATTAAGGAAATGAGGAGCAGTAAGCTATACGAGGTTTGGGTACATATATGTTTTTGTACAGATTTATCTCGTATTTATTGCTGTTTGGTCTATTTTTAAGGCTAGAAAGCATAAAGAGTTGTGAGTTTGATAGCTTTGAATTCAAATATGAACTCTTCACTTACTACAAATATGACTATGATAATTGATGTAACTTCTCCAAACCTCAGTCTGTTTATTTATTAGTTGGGAATAATATTATTTCCACACAGTGCTGTTTTGGGGATAAATACATTAATAGTCAAACTCTGTGATATAAGTTGCTCAATTAGTATCAGTTCCTTTCCTAATCTCTGGGTGCAAAAACAAATACATAAAATAGAAATATGCAAACACAAATGTCACATAGTATAGAGATTCAGTGTAATTGTGGTAAGTGATAAATTTAATTTCATTCTGGTTTGAACAAGAATATGATTTGTATTCCAAAAGAGGAACACAGTTACACCTTCAAATCATAAAAGAAAATGTCATTATGAATGACATAAAAAAATGGAGTCGCATGCATATTTCATCACTGAAGTCAGCATTTAACATGACAGGGTAACTGACATTCACAGCTGAATCAGCACAGCTTATCGCTGCACCTCTAAAAGAAAAATATGCTCTATTTTTGGAAAAAAGTTTTAAGACTTGTAAATGAAATTGAAATGCTTGAGTGCTTCTGTAACTTATCAACAAATATCCACAAAGTATCTATTTTTTAAAGTCTACTTACAGGGAAGCGGATGTGGCTCAATCGATAGGGCTCCCGTTTACCATATGGGAGGCCCGGGGTTCGCTCCCGGGGCCTGCTGGTGAAGGCAAGCCAGCCCGCACGGTGCGGTGAGCTGACGCAGCCGGATGACCCAACAAAAGGGAGACAAGCAGACATAGAAAAACACACAGCAAATGGACACAGCGAGCACAAGCATCGGGGGGGATAAATAAATAAATAAAATCTTTCCAAAAAAATAAATAAATAAATAAAGTCTACTTACAGCTTAAATAGGAGTTTTCTGATTTAAATTGTATTGTAGTACATACCCTGTGCATTTACAATGACAACGACAACAACAAAACCCAACATATATTGGGTCAATTGCATAATAAAATGTGTAGCATAAAATTATTATCTCATAAATCTATAAATAATTTTCAAAATATCATGAACTTACATTTGTTTTAGGACATTAATAAAATAGACAATGTAATACAGTTATTCTTGTGTTTTATTACTAGTGTGCAAGTGTGTATATTATATAATATATTCATTATCATGTATGGCTTTTAACCTATCAGAAATTTTATTTCTTAATCTTTACCTTATAGAACTTAAGTAAGAATTGGAATAATATATACAGTTATTTTACACTTTATATATGCTGAAGTCAGTAGGTATGCATTAGTTATTCTTATAAATCCAAAATTTTTATATTTTAAAGAAAATATAATCTGCTCTATCAAGTATGCATTTAATGGGATTGGCATTGGGCATGTAAAATTCTAAAAGCTGCAGATGAGGTATGTACAAAATTTTCTCCAAGCTTTAAACCATGTGAATTGAATAATAAGATAGTCAAGTATATACAGTAAGATACCTTATTAATCATCTATCAGCTTATGCATACATAAAAAAGGAAGAGAGATAAGTGAGAGAAGAGAGTGAAAGAGAGAGAGGGAGACAGAGAGAATTGTGAAAAATTATATCAACGTAATGGTGTCCTAGAGAAATTTATTCTTTTAACAGTAATAGAAGATGGGCCAATAGAGTTGACTGTCTTCTTTAAAGATAAGGGAAAATGAGGAAGCCTGTGATGAGAAAGGATTGATTAGTAATTTTAAATTAACAGACATAGTGTGAATTAAAGTGCTGTCATATTTTACATTTTATTTTTTCATATATATTTTCAGTAAACACTCCCTGACATAGATGATTATCAAATGAACTCTGTTTTGAGTGATTCTTAACTTTGTTTTTTCCTCTTTCTATTTCCTTTGCCCACACTTCTTCTTTTCTCAAAAATGGCCACATTTAAAATAAACTGTCATTTTCTTGGAATTTACTCAGCCCCTAGTATAATGGTTTGGAGCTATATGTACCCCAGAAAAACATGTTCTTAAACTTAATCCATTCCTGTTGGTGTGAGCTCATAAGTAGGACCTTTTCAATCAGAAAGGGTCTTAATCCTATTACTGGAGTCCCTTTTTTTTTTTTTTATCATTGTCTTTTTGGTGTGTTGCTGTATTACTTTGCTGCTCCAAGCCTCAGGGGGGCCTGCATCATTCCGTGCAGGTCTGGAACGCCTTTTTTCTTTTTTTACCAGGAGGTCCTGGGGATGGAACCTGGGTCCTCCACGTGGTAAACAGGAGCTCAATTGCTTGAGCCACAGCTGCTTCCCTGGAGTCCTTTATAAATAGAACAGTCAGAAGCTGTGTCAGAAGCTGAACATCAAAGGAACCCAGAAGAGAAAGGAGAAACCAGGAGACACTGCAATGTACCTGGCCATGTGACAAGCTAAGGTCCGAAAATCGTCAGTGACCAGCCCCAAAATGCCACTGTCTTGGGGGAGAAAGCATTGCTTTGATGACACTTTGATTTGGCCTTTTATCCTAACCTCAAAACCATGAGCTATTAAATTCCCATTGTATAAGCCAAACCATTGCATGGTATTTGCTTGAGCAGCCCAGGAAACTAAAACACCTAAACACATGCTCATACTCATAAGTGCTTCTTTGAATGAAGCGGAGTACTTCTGTGTTTCAAAGCTGTATGCTGGTACTTATTTCTAGCTAAGTTCTTTCTTTAGGTAGTGGAAGACCACTGGCTGTGGCTCCAAGGAAAAAATCATATAATTTTCCACTTCAAACAGGTTTCTTAGAGAAACTTCAAATCTTCATTAGAAGCTAGCAATGAAATAAATTTTAAAAATCAGAACAATTTATAAACTTTGTCTCTGACATTATTTTTGTTAGTAATCTTATCATTAAAGAACCACATTCATAGCAAAAATAAATAATTTATAAGACACAGCTGAGTGAATTTTCCCAAAATAAAGACACCCATGTAAACACCTCCCAAAATAAGAAATAGAACATTTGCATTGTCTGAGAAAACGGTCCTGACTTCTAACACTGTAAATTAGTTTTTCCCATTTATTTACCTTGTGGAAATGCTATTGTGTGGTGTGGACTCTTTTATATGTTGCTTCATTCACTCAATGATTTGTGAAATTCATCTATGTTGGTGCATTAAACACTTGTATATTAATTTCAGTTGCTGTAGAGTATCTATTGCTATACCAAATTTTGAATATAACAAACTTTATTCATTCACTCCTTTGATGATGGATGGACACTTAATATGTTTTACGTTTTAAGCTCTCATGAATAATTCTGCTATGGACATTTCTTTCAGTGCATATATAAGCACTTCATTCTTGCTGGGCCATAATGTATGCTTATGTAGATAATCTTTGGTAGATAATACCAAAAAGTTTCTCCAAGTATTTTAATTGATTTGTACACCCCCTGGATTGTGGGAGTATTCTAGTCCCTTCAGACTCCCAGCAACACTTGATATTGTCAGTCTTATTAAGTTTGGTTCTGATTCATGTATAGTGCTAACACATTGTGGTTTTAGTTTGCATTTTCCTGAAGACTGATAATTATGTTCTTTCATATATTTCTTTCCCATTGGATATCAACTTTTATGAACTATTATTTCACACATTTTCTATTGCATGAGATTTCTTTAATGTACGTTCTGGATAATTATGTGTTGCAAATATCGTTTGTTGCTCTGTGGCTTGCCTTTTCACTTTCATAATGGTGTCATTTGATGAACAGATGTTCTTAATTTAATGTAGTTCAGTTTATCATTCTCTAAGTGTGTGCATGTGAAAGCAATGGATTCTTTTAACTCTTGGTTCTCTAACCTTATTTAAATTCATCTTAATTTTTGAAGAGTAAATTTATTCCTAACAAAAATCTAGCTTGACACTTTGTTTTTTCTCAAGCTATTCTACAAATGCCATTTCAATTATGAGAAGATGAATGTAGTTCGTACATTTTTTGGTTGATGTGATGGTTAGGCTAATGTGTCAACTTGGTCAGGTAATTGTGTCCAGGTGTTTGGTCCAGCAAGCACTGGGCTAATTGTAATACAAGAGTATTTATTTTATGGACTTCGATTACCAGTGAGTTTACTGCACGGATGGCTGACTACATCTGCATCAATCAGGGAGATTGTATCAGCAATGGGTGACGCTTTTATCCAATCAGTTGAATGCCTTAAATAGGGAAGTGATTTCAACATTCAGAGAGAATTTCCCAGCTCCTCTTTGGACAGCCAACTTCTCCCAGAAACTCATCAAGGACCTTTCATTGGACTTTCGTTGGAGACCCTTGTTTGCAGCCTGCCTGCGGAACCTGGACTTGTGCATCCCCACAGTCATGTGAGAGACTCATAAAATCTCATATTATTGACAGATATCTCCTGTTGATTCTGTTTCCCAAGAGAACCCTGACTAATACAGCTGGCATATTTTTATTTTTTCTGAAAGTCTTTAACACTTTCTATTTATCTCTAGTTTTCTGCAACGTGAGTAAGATGTGTCTAAAGGTGTATATGAGCATGTGTGCACATGTGTCTTCCTTGTGGTTCTCTGAGCTTCTTTGCTCTGGTGTTTGTTGTCTTTCAATAATTTTGGAAATATTCTCAGCTATTATTTCTTTAAATATTTTGTTTGTCCCATTATATCTATCTTCTCTTTTTGTGAATTTAATTGCACATATTAGAAAGTTTGATTTTTGCCTCACAGTCATTTTTTAATCACTGTACTTTTACCATTATACTTTTTTATGTGCTGCACTTAAGACAGTTCTCCCTGATCTTTCCTCAAGTCTGCATATGGATACCCAGTTCTCTTAGCACCATTTGTTGAAGAGACTATTCTTTCTCAATTTAGTGTACTTGGCTGCCTTATTGAATATCAATTGGCCAGAGATATGAGGGTCTATCTCTCAGTTCAATACCATTGGTCTTTATGTCCATCCTTGTGCCAGTACCATGCTGTTTTGTTTTGTAATAAGCTTTAAAGTCAGGAAGAATGAGTCCTCCAACTTTGTTCTTATTTTCGAGATGGTTTTGGTTATTTGGACCACTTACCCTTCCAAATAAATTTGATAATTGGCTTTTCCATTTCTGCAAAGTAGGTTATTGGAATATTGATTGGGATTGTATTGAATCTGTGAAGTAATCTGGGTAGAATTGATATCTAAACAGTATTTAGTCTTCCAATCCATGAGCATGGAATTTTCTTCCATTTATTTAGATTTTCTTTGATTTCTTTTAAGAAAGTTTTGTAGTTTTCCATGTATAAGCCCTTAATAAAATTAAATTTATTCCTAGATATTTGATCCTTTTGGTTGCTATTGTTTTCTTGATTTCCTCCTCAGACATTTCTCTCATTTTTGAGTATGCTTCCCCATTAATAATTGTTCAACTATTATTTAGTACTGGTAAAAAGTCAGTCTATGCTTAGTTTCCTACACTGTGTACTTTTTTGCAGTTAGATCCACACCAAAAAAGGAGGTATACCTTTCCTTCTAATACCCAAAGTATTTACATACCATATTTCTCCAGATGCCTAGCAGGTTTGCCATTAGAAAGTGGCCAAGAAAAGTTTTGTAGAGGAATTAGTATGTGTGAAAATTCAATGAGAAGAGTATAGGAGAAATTTCACTTTGAACATGAGAGAGAGAGAACAAGAATAGAATCAACAATCTGTATTCCCCTAGGAAGAGGAGGAGGATAATAAACAACTAACATTGCTGATTTATAAATGTGATAGTAGCTGAAAAGGGTAGTTTAGGGAGGTTAATGTTAATTCAAAGACAGGTAAAGTATAATTTAGGGATTGTATAAAATAGTGATTTTGGTGGCAGAAGAGGATTGTGGTTAATACAAATACAAGAATGATCCTCTCTTACATGCTGTTAAGAATATGGTGATATACGGGAAAGTAGCAGATGTAACTTATAGTTAACAATAATATTGAAATATTTTTGTAGTAAAGACAAAGAAGGTACTATACCAATGCTAAAGGTAAAAAATAAAAGAATATAAGATTTAGTTTTATGAGATGTGACTATGCCCAAGCTTTTTTTTTTTTCATTTTCTTAATTAACAAGGAGACCTTGGTCATGCCATTTAACCAGTCTGTGCTCAGTTAGTCATCTTTCTGAACACAGGAGAAACAATTATTTTTAGTATTAAATGAGATAAATGTGCCTGGACAAGATTTTTTAAAAACAATTTTTCCATAATTTATTTTATGTTATTTGTGATATTTTTTTCAAATTAAATAAAATATTATTGAAAAAGAAAGAAAGAGGAGGGGAAAAGGAACATGCAAGTCCTTAGGTGGTTTTCAATACCACGGATCTTGGTTTTTCTTCCTCTGTCTTTGTCACCTTACCATTATTGCTCAGACAAGTGGTGCTTACCAACTGTAACTTAAATTCTACCCCATTTAATGTGCAATCACAGTTAAAATAGAAATAATATCAAGAATTCAACTTCACCTTACATAACTGAGAGTTCAAGATCATTGGAAAGGAATTCATTTGGTGCTAGAAGTTCAGGAGAGAGTGGCAGTAGTTAGACTAATCTATGCATTGATCTGAATTTTATAAATAGAAGAGAATAGAGTTAAGATGGAATTCAGGACAGAGAAATCATAGTAATGCATGGGTGAAGGAAACACGTAGGGAGTTCTGGGCATAGGAGAGAAATCAATAGAGTTCTTACCTTGTGAGAGGGAATGAGAAGTCTTAGAGTCTGTACTGGTGTTCACATGATTTGATCCAAGAAAACTATACTGCACAGTGTTTTGGTCACCTGTTCCTTTATTGTGAAGGTCGCATTGTGAGCCACTAAAACATCACCTCGTGGGGCTAAGTATTAAGTGATTCTTCCAGGTAAAAGACCCGTGATGAAGCACTGGAAGCTGTGCCTGCTTTGCTTCCCAAATATCACTGGCAATTATAGTGACACTTACAAAGTAAATCCTTATTTTTGCCCTGCCATTTAATTATAGTATTTTTGGTTGAGTACCAAGGGGAGTAAGGTTAAGAGAAGCAGAACTTCTTGCCTGGTCTGCAGACTGGATTTCTTTCTAAATTCACTTACTGTGTATATTTACTACTGTTTACAATAATAACCTCTCTATTTAGACCTTATAACCTCTGTGAATGTTAACTTTAGGGTCTTAGATTCTTTCTAGCACCTTTTAAAGAAGCTCTGCCTTCTGCGTGTCATCCCAAGGGTATAGATAACTCAATGTGATCCATCTACCAAGATATTGAGTGCAATATGGCCAGAGAAAGTTTGAATAGGTAGATGTATATTGAAATTATGGGATGTCCTTGAATGTAAAGCATAGAAATTAAAACTTAGTGAGTAAGAAATAAGGAACAACTATATTGTTGGGTGAGGGAATTGAAGGATAATTGTGGTGATATGAAAAACATTTTCTGAAAGTTATATTTAAGTAAGGAAGGATTACAATTGAAAGACCCAGAGTGAAATTTCTGCAGTAATCTTAGTGAAAGGCATTTGAGAGTTGTAAAAATATAAGACAAGAGGTATTTGGAAGGGAGAGAAAGAAAATTTTTGAAAAAAAAGTGTCAAAAGAGGATGACAAGTGAAATAGGAAACCATGTTTTCTAGATTAAGAAAGAATAAGCAAATGGACCATGCTTAAAAAATGGGGACCTGAGATGTGATGATGAATTCAATTTTGAAGAATTTTAATATGACTGCCCGTAGGACATTTAAAGGGTGTCAACTCCTTGGATGCCTTAAACTTGTTCCTCCTCCTATTTCCTACAGTAAAGGATAACCTCATGTGGCCAAGCCAGATCTCTAAGTCTAATCTTTGGCTTCTCACACTATTTCACTATGCAAATACAATGAATCATCAATTCCTTCTATCGTACCCAATCTGCATTGGTGATATACTGACATCTGTCTTAAGCCAAGTTCCTCTGAAGTAGACTCTGAGACAAGGATTCCTGAGCACATTGTCAATAAGGCAATGCTCTCAAGACAGTTGGAGAAGCAAGTCTGGGAAAGGGAAGAAGCCAAGTGAGGGTGTGATTGTAGTCACATCCCAGCTTTGCCCTGAATCCACAAGAGAATTCAGACCTTACCCTGGAAGCAAGTGAGCTGTGCTTTCATACTTCCAACCAGCAAGCCACTGGCTAAAGGCTGCTCTGGTGCGGACATAAACTCCTATCATCCCAGGCTCTCTACACTTCCTGATGAAGAAGCTGCATTAGCACAAGAATAGAATCAGAGGTGTGAGCCTTAGAAGCAAAAGCACATAGAAGCTGGGAGATGGGCCCATAGAAATATGAGGGGATCAGAGAGAAGCAGATACTTCTCACAACCCCTCCTGTCACCACTTATATGCTACAATCACCTCACATCTAGAATATTTGATTCCTTTCTATTCTGTCTCCCTTCCAAAAGTTTTTTTTTTTTTTTTTTGTAAACTATGAATATTATTTTATTTGTGACCCCATATGTTAAGATGGGGCTCTGTTAAAGTAACAATCACTTAAAAAGCAACAACCAACAAACTGGTATTTAATTTAGTATTTTGAATTAATAATTAAAAAGCAAATGGAAGCTGTGTCTAAAATAATTCAGAACAAAAACCATGAATTCAGACACCACTTAATAAAAATTTGATAATTCAGCATGGGCTAACTTGATTGTACTTTTAGAGACAGAATGAGGCTAAAAGTTAAGAAAGTATTAAATAAAATTTCAGGGACTTTCTAAATTATTTTTTTAAAAATTTTAGAACTAATTTTCTACATGCAAAAGATTATAAATTTAAGTTCCTCCCCAAAGTTTTGACCTGTTCCCAAAAAATCCATCTTGCTGCAGCTATAACAATCTTTCAGAAACAAAGATCTGATTTTGTCACTTCCTCTTTAATATCCTTCAGAAGTTTCCCACAGCCTATACTGAAAGACTCCTCTGAACCTGTGTCCACTCTACAATCCTTGCCAAAAGCTCCATTATGTGTCTCTGTTTGTATTCCATCATACCCTGTGTAATGGCATTCTGGAGGTTGTAGAACACACATATGGTTTTCCATTTGTCAGTATTCACAAACAGAATATGAGCTCCTGGAGTCTTTCATATTCACTGGTGGGTCCTCTGCATAAGAACAATGTTTATGGCATCACTGTCATTTAATAAGTACCACATGCTAATTAAATATTGGGAGTGCCATGGTTGAATAAGGATGTCAGCATCTTGATATGACTTAGACTGATATAGCTCTTTTCAAATGATGATTTTCCCCCTAGGTACATAAATTTTATAAAAGTTGTTTATAGTAAGCTTTTATTTACAGCTCCTTTGTGTTATTAAATTTACATTAAGGTGAGCTATAAGAAACAATTCCTTGATTTAATTAAGAATAGATGTACTATTAAAATATGCTAAACACAATTAAATTCTTAAATAAGAACTACAGAGGAAGAATTCTCAGCAACATATTTTTTTTTTAATATGTCAAGCTTGATAAATGCCTACTTCAGGCAATTCATGAATTCTTATCAAGGAAAACAAATATTTAATGAAACAGCAGCACCTCAAGCAAGTGTAAACATTCTTTGAGATTGCTTTGATTGAATGAAGTATTCAAATTATATTTCAAGTTATGCACTCACACTCATCAAACCCATCTCTCTGATACAGAGGTGTAACTGACATTAACAAGCTATGCTAAATGTTTCATATTTACCAGAATTTTTACAATATCTGACAGGTTATAAGGAAGTAAAATGCCTTACAGGTCTACTTAAGCTGTAAATTTTCCTGGTTTATTAATTTTACAGATGTTCACTTGTTTCCATGGAGAGCAATATTCATATGAGATATATCTCCTTGCAGCTTCTAGGCAGACTGCTGTGGATTTCAAGCTTCTTGAGAAAACAGCCAAAGAAAGGAACTCTTGGTTAATATCTGCAGACTGAATGTGTGGAGGCAGGCAGTTTTCCAGTCATCTCTTTCTCTAAGGAAACACCACCATAAAGAACTTTTGCATGGATTAGGCTTTTAAGCTTTTATTTTTAAAAGGGTATGCACTTCCTTATGCAGGCTTCATTTTAATGACAGCATAACTAATTGAGCTCACAGCTGTGCTTGTTCAGACATTAAAATTTTCAGCAGGTAGTATGCTAAAATCTACATTTTTGTAATTCCTAACATGATTATGGAAGCATGTAAATGAAAAGGTTTTGAGAATGACCTTTTAATGCTGTGGGTGTGAAATTTTTCATGTACTTATAAAATTATTGCTTCATCTTGCTCCATTTCCATAATTTAGATTCATTTCAAATTTTTCTGGTGATGATAATTTGATTTTTTTTTTTCAAATTTCTTATCAATCTAGAATGTTAAAAATATGTCATGTTCAGGGCCTCTAAATTCTAGGACTCACTTTTTCCATCTGACTTAGCGAAACCAATTTTGATTTCTAATTTTATCCCCACTAAAAAGTAGAAAACTATTTTAAACTTTTAATATCCTGAAGAGTCTCCTATGGGCAATACGTTTGGCAGCTCAATTGAGATGATCTTTTTAGTATCATCACAAGAATATGTGTATCTATCACATGTCAAGAAAAATTTTGTCTCTATCATTCTTCTTCCTCGACAATATTTATTAAAGATGTTTTTCTAGGAAACTGTGAATGTCTCTTTTTTTTACTCATTTTTCTATTGCTGTATTAAATATTTAGAATCATACACATAATCAGTTATGCTACACTCTTTTGATACTGAAGCAGGCTTCATAAAGGGAATCAATAGATGGATCTAGAACCTGGAAAGAAGTCCACGTGGATATTGATAACCCCAAGATGGCTGCTGGAAGACACTCGCGAGATTTCTGCCATTCAGAATGAGGTTTCCTCCAGAAGCCAGGAGAAGCCCGGGATATTCTCCAGGGGCCTTATAATTGGGCTCTCCTGGGGGATTGATGAGTGGGGCAATCAATCAAAACAGCAAACAGTTGGGACTCCTCCCATGCCATTAGCAAATGGGGTGGAATAATTAATGGTTTAAAAAGCAAGTGCAAAGGTCAAATCTATCCCACTCTCTCTTGGCTTCTGCACCCTGCTCTCGCTGTGTTCCCCCCGCATGGATCAACATGCAAGTAAAGCCTGAGAATTTATAATCTATAATGGGAAATTATAGTCTATAAACCTGCCCTCTTTATCACTCTTCAGCCCCTTCCTCTCTTTGGGACCCATGATCTGTTACTTTCTCCCATGTCTCCTCCCTCCTTACCTTAATAACTGGACTAACTAACCCGATGTGCTCTTGAAATTCATTTCTGCATCATAATCAAGAACCTAGACAAAATCTGGTAACAATACCACTAGCAAAAAATGACCCCTAAAGAGAACCTTTGTTCTTTTTCTTTTTTATACAAGTGTATGCCTTTATAGACTCATTACTTAAGTCTGGCTATGAGATTTTTTATCTAATAAGACTCAGGGTCATTATTGGTTGACGGTGTCCACAGATTTTTTTAAATTGCTCAGAAAATACTCAACTCTTTTCAAAAATGAGATCACAGAAACATATCCCATTGTGTTCCTCCTAGAAAAGACAGTGATAAACAGAAAAGAAAACAAAAACGCTTCAGCTTTTATTAAACTCAGAAATAAATTCACTCAGAATAGATAATTCTGTATAGAGGAGGTTGGGGGAGTAGAAAAGAGGCAGCAGTATAATAAGATGCTTGACTGTATCTTTCAAAGGTCTGGCTTAATCTAGCATGAGACTGTAGAGTAACATTGTTTTCATTAGATATCATTTAAACATACAAAGTTTTTGCTAAGTGAGAAGTAGCAGTGCCTGTAAGATTTTGTTCTATCAAGTAACAAGACTGCAGATATGGCATGCTACTTATAAAGTGTAGAGCAGTAAAACAATCATCCAATTTCAGACATATGTGTGAACTCTTCTTGTAAAATGAATGAATGAATCAATGCATAGCCAACATATTCCTGGGCTTGAATACAGGGCAGCATCTCTGTCCTGCAAAGAGAAAGCCATGGATGAAACAAGCTTCTTCTCAAGAAATAATTTTGGGTAATCTTTAATATTCAGTCAGGCTAAAATAGATAACATCTGTGGCTCTAAGACTTAAAATATTGCTCCATCTAAAACGATTATAAATTATTTCAGAGTTAAAATTAAAATAGAGTTAAAGCAAGCACTCAAGAGCTCACTAGTTTGCTAAAATAGAAATAATTTCCAATACAGTTGAAGCCCCTTATGCATTCTATCCAACTACATCTGAGATAACTAACATTCTGAGTTTGGTGCTTATTAATACAATTTCTTTATCTGTCCTTTTCCTACACAATTGTGCATCTTTACACCAGACTGATTTATGTCATTTCAAGCTTTGTGTAAATGCTGTCATACTGCATATATTAATTTGCAACTTGCAATTTTGCTCCAAATAAAATATTAGAGATTTGCTCATGCTGATTCATACAGGTCTAGTTTATTTATTTTGACAGATGTATAAACAAAAATATGAATATATCTATATCTATATATATCTATATATTTTTATTTACATTCAAATGAGTGCTGAGCACATGCTAGATCTAATTTTGAGTGCTTCACATGTATTAACCCATTTAATTCTGATACCAGCTCTAAATGGCACATAGGTGTAATAACAATACCCATATTATGTCTTATTTACAAATAAAAGAAAAATTGGCACTGACAATTTTTAATGTACTGATCCACATTATCAATTTTCCACAAAGTATTTATCTATCTTATCTCTTCCTGTATTGATGAACATTTGCAGCATTTCTCAGTATCTGCTATTTTTTAAAACGCTGATAGGGATGCTTCTGTGATTGTCTCTTTGAGAGAGGAAATGCTTGCGGAATATGCAACTGTAAAATCTGCCCAAGAAGATGAAAGGATGCTGCTTTTAATTGGTGTATCCTTGATTTAGTTTGCTTAAAATGTCGTTGTCCATTCTGGTTTCCTCTTCTTTAAAACACTTTTCATACATTTCATATCTTTTACAAATTTTTCTCTTCAGTAAATTGTATTTGTTTTAATTGGAGTGATTTTTATATTTTGAGCACTTGTTCCTTGTTAGCTGTATTTGAGGCAAATGCTCTCTCTATTTGTGACTCTTTTTCTAGCTTTTTTTTTTTTTTTTTTGGTAAATAGATGTTATCTTTCATGAAGTAAAATTTATAAGTTACTACGTTTGTGGTTTGTGCTTTTTGGACTTAGGAAATTCTTCTCCACACTAGCATCATAAAAACATCATTGAATATTTTTTTCTGAAATGTTACATAGTTTTGCTTTTAATTTTAAGACATTGGGACTTTTTAAAAAATGCATAGCATCAAGATAATTTGTTTTCATATGCTTAATCAGTTAAGAATAATTTTTGAATAGGCCGTCCTTTACCTAAGGGTTATTGGTGCCAAATCCATCAAAGAACTACCTTGTAGTTCTGTATATGTATTTCTGTATAGCTCTTTCATTCTATTGTTCCATTCCTCTACCACTTTGAAGATCATAATTTATATGGCTTTACAATATGTCTTGATATCTGATAGGTCAATTTGCCCCATTTGTTTGCATCCTTTAAGAGTGTCTTTTTTCTTTTAAGATTTATTTTATTATTTTATTTATTCCTCCCCTCCCCCTTGCCACTTGTGCTCGCTGTCTGCTCCCTCTGTGTTCACTCCCTGCACGTTCTTCTGTGTCTGCTTGTTTTCTCTTTTTACCTTCTCTTTAGGAGGCACCAGGAACTGATCCTGGGACCTTCCCATGTGGGAGAGAGGTACTCAATTGCTTGAGCCACCTCAGATCCCTTTTAAGAGTGTCTTGATGTCCTTCTTGGCTTCTTCACTTACATACATTTTATGACTGGATTAGTAATAACCATGATACTGAAAGCTGGAGAATCATTTTGGGTTGGTTTCCTGTATCCCATTTCCCACAGGGCTGTTATGGGGGTCCGTGGGGGTGCATTACAGGAGAGAAAACCTGATATCAGGAGGTCTGATCTCATATAAGGACAGCTGGCAAACCTTCCCATCCTTCCTTCTACAGAGAGGATAGATACATTATCTTTATTACCCTGGAAAGCAAATAAATCTGCTTTGGACAGAGGAGGAAAACCACTATCTATTTATTACCCAGTAATATCTCTTAAGAGGGAGATGTCTCTACCTTTATTATCATGGAATGTAAATAACTCTGCTCCAGAAAGGGTTATTGTTTTTCTTTCCAAATCTGTTTGCCTATACATATGCTACTTTTAAGTGACTGAAACTAATTGGCTGTTAATTTCTTCACAGCAAATGCGAACAAAAGTGAATGCACCAAAAACAATAATGAAACCTTCCTGAGCTGGAAAGGATCATCCACATTGCAATAAAAATAATAAAAATAATAAAACTGTCATAAGCTGGAAGGTATCATCCACATTGCAAGCAAATCAATTTGAAAAATGGTCCACAGTTATTCCTATATTCATGCCTTTCTATATTTGAGGAGGTGATATACTTTACCACAAGTATTTGAAATCAAGGTTTGAAATCAAGCAAACATTGCTGTAATTACAGCTTTGCTACTTCACAGCTGCTTGAAATTAGGCAACTAATATTGAAAAAATTAAGAGCAAGGATGACAAAGCAATAGAACTTGTGTTCCCAACATAGTTCTCTCACTTATTGGCTATGTGATTTTTTGCCTTAGTTTCTTCACCTGGAAAATGAGAATAGTAATATCTATATGATAAGATTATGGTGAATCTTTTATGATAGAATTTAGGACAAGGTCTGTCAGGTCTGTCTGTCAGTGTGTCCATATAACACACTGTAATACTTTTTAAAAAATTATGTAACATGTGTGAACATCATTCAATTACTATCTTGCATATTTAGTCAACAAATATACTGGGGGCATAACAGATACCCAGACCCTGCTCTCATGTACTGTATAGTGAAGCTTGAATTTCAGTTATAACAATGATCCTGTTCACATCCTGTATGAAGGTAATATTAGTATGAATATATTGAAGGTAGCAGAGAAAAGCAATAAAGAATCAGAAATTAGTGGTATGAATTATTTTTCCTTGTCACGAAAAGCACCCATAACAAACACATTATGAAGAGAAACTATAATTATAGTATAACTTTGTTGCTTTTACAGTCATTTAAAAATATGTAAAACAAAATAAAAAATTTTCCCATATTACTAAATTTTGCAATGTAATGGAATATTTTGCATGTGAAAAATAAAACATTAAAAACTGTCCCTTAGGATTCTTCTAAATTAAATCAAATTAATAAAATAAAATTTTATTTGCTATTATTACAAATAATTCTAATATAAGACCTGGAAAGGTTTTTGTGCAAACTTTCAGTACAACTTCTTTTAACTCCAAACATAAATAGAATTTTGGAAGTAATCACTTCTGTTTACATAGACTTTAGATTTAGATGTGCATTTTATTACATGTAGAAGGTGACTTAAATCAGCACAAATATTTTACCCACTGAGAGAAATAAGAGTGCATTGAATGCCTTTTATGAATTTTGCAATAAACTTAACAGCCATATCCAGTGACATTACTTTATTTTGTTATAAACCCAACACAGCATTTTCATAAATTTTTAATTGTCTTTGTTTATATGGCAGTTCTAACTCCTAACTTGCTAACACATAAATGTTAGTATGCAAACTTTCTAATGGCAAGCAAACCACAGGATCACCAATAAAAAGTACATGACATTTTGAGAATTATGTGAATTTATATTAATGAAGCAGCTATTAGCTTTATTTTGTACCTTTATATAATTTTACATATCATTAAAGTTTTTAAATAATGGATTGATTAGAGGTATAACTTTAGTAGTAAAAGTTAACTGCTTAAAAATGTACAATTTATTGGATTTTAGTATATTCACATAGTTGAGCAACAATGAATACTATCAAATTCCATAACATTTTCATAGCCACAGGGGGAAAAAAAAAAACCCAGCCTCATTAACAACAGTCAGTGAGCTCTCCTCTACACTCAGTCACTGGTAACCACTTGCTCTCAGGGTATGCCTCTTCTGGACATTTCATATATTATCACCCAATTCATGGTCTTTTATAACTAACTTCTTTCACTTAAAATAATGTTTTCAACATTCATCCATGTTCTGACATGTATCAACATGTTATTAACTTTTTATTGTCAAATAATTTTGCATCAATATGGTTATACCATATTTTGCTTACCCTTTCCTTGATTTTTGAACATTTTAGGTGTTCCACTTTTTGGCTATTGTGAATAATACTCTATGAACATTCATTTACAAGTTTTTGGGAGATGTGTTTCCAGTACTCTTGGGTAGAAACCTAGGTATGGATTGCTGGGTCACATGGCAACACTATGTTTAACTTTGCAAGGAACTACCAAAATGTTTACCAACTGACTACACCATTCTGCATTCTCACCAGGAGTGTATGAGGGTTCCAATGTATCTGTGTCCTTCCTATTATTATTACTGTCTGTCTTTTTTATTATAGAGCTTTTCTGCTGGGTGTGAAATGTTATCTCATGGCTTTTATTTGCATTCATACTGACTAATGATACTGAGCATTTTCTCATTTGCTTATTGGCCATATATTTATCTTCTCTGGAGAAAATGTCTATTCAAATCCTTTCACCATTTTCAATTTGGTTTTTTATTGTTTAGATATAAGATTTCTTTATGAATTCAGAATACAAATATTTTATCAGATACATATTTACAAAATATTTTTTTTGCTTTCTGTGTGTTCTCTTTTCATATTCCTGATACTTTTCACATTCATTTTTTGCTTTGAAAAAAAATCAGTTTTTAATTTTTTATTAAGTCCAATTTATCTGTTTCATCTTTTTTTTTTCTCTTGGCCTTTTGAACTCTTATCTAAGAGTAATAATTTCTATACCCAAGTTGTTAACAACTATCAAAATGGTTTCGTGTGCTGCCTTGGCATCCGCTTTACTTTGGCTGAGGCACTTGTCTCAAAACTGACCTTTGGCTTCCTTAATAAGCAGCTTTCCAGCCCTGGAGCACAAACTCCCCCAGAGCCCAAACCCATATCTGTGCCTACCACCCACACCACCCACATATCTCACCCAAAACTTAGGACTGGTCTCAAATGATACACTGACCAGCCACACCACCTTCATACCCCCAGTCACTTTCTTTTTTGAGTTTTAAACTAACCAGTCTTTTTCTCCTGTGGACAATCAACTAACCTGCACCCTTGGACCACAGTAAATGCACAAGCCCAGGGGTCTTTCTCGCTCTGCCTGTGTGTTCCCCGCCTGTTGGTTGAGTCCCCCAAACCAATCGAGCTTCCTGTCCACCCCTGAGGACACTGCCTTTGGGACCTGTGAGTAACAAATTTTCTTTCCTCATGCATTATGGTTTCATTTCCTATTGTTTCACATCTCACCTCTACCGGACCAAATTTAAAATCCAATGAAAGCATTTTGGAGCACAAGGTCACATAAGTTTGCTCTTATGTTTTCTTCTAAGCGTTCCATAGTTTTATCTCTTACAATAAAGTAAATGATACATTTAGAGATAACTTGTGAGAAAGGGTTCCAGCTTCATTTTATGGAAGTGGATATCCAGTTTTACCAGTGCTATTTTTGAAAAGATTATTCTTTTCCCATTGAATTGTCTTGGCACACGTATCAAAAATCAGTTGACCAAAATTGTTAGTTTACTTTTGGACTCTCATTACTTTTCCAATGATCTATGTGTCTGTCCACATACCAGCATCTCACAGTATTGATTCTGCAGCTTTGTAGTAAGTTTTAAAATTATTAAATGAGTCTTCCAATTTACTTCTTATTTTTCAATTCAAGATTTTCTTGCCATGAGTTAACTGCATATCTATATCTATTTTCATGCCAGCTTATAATTTATGTAAAAGCAAAAACAAGAAAATAACCAGCTAGAATTTTGATTGTGATTGCGTTGATAGTGATTGCTTGGGAATACTGCACTTTTAGCAATATTAAGTTATGTTTTTTTTTCATATTTAGGTATTCTTTAATTCTTTATGACAATGTTTTGTATTTTTTGCATATGTGCTGAATCCTTTTGTTAAATTTATTCCAAAATGGTTTATTAGTTTAATGCTATTGAAAATTGAATTGATTTTTGTGTTCATTATTAGATTTCTCATTGCTAGTGTATAAAAATAAATAGATTTTTTTAATATTTGCCTTGTATCCTACAACCTTTTAGAACTTGTTTACTAGTTCTAATAATTTGGGAATTTCTGTATAGAAAATCATGACAACTATGAATAAAAATAACTTTACGTTTTCTTTCCTTTCTTGTTGCATTGTGCTGTTGTTGTTTCCTTTGTCATTTTACAATTTTGAATAGAAGGGGCAAAAGTGGACATACTGGCCGGTTCCTGATTTTAGGAGACAAGCATTCAGTCTTTCACCATTAAATAAGATGTTATATGTGTGCATACTTAGATGCCCTTTATCAGGTTGAGAATGTACCTTTACGTTCTTAGTTTTTAAAGTGTTTTTAATCTTGAAGAAGTATTGGATTTTATTAAGCATTTTTTATGCGTGTATTTAGATAATTGTGTTTTTGTCCTTTATTAAAATGATATATTACTTAAATTAAGTTTATGTTAAACTAATCTTATTTTCAAGGGATAAATCACGCTTGATCATGGTATATGATGCTTTTTTATATATTGCTGAATGTACATCTCAAAATACTTTATTTCCTTTGTGACTTTTATTTGACCCATTTTTATTTAGCAGTATGCTGTGTCATTTCCAAATACAGTAAATTCCCTGGGTATCCCTGTACTATTAGTTTGTAATTTCATTCCATTAGATTTGGGAATCATAATTTGTGTGATTTCATTGTTTTAAAATTTTATTTTTAATTCTTTGTTACAATTTTTACTATATTCTTGAGTTGTTT
The DNA here is from genome assembly GCA_029593785.1 of Cabassous unicinctus. Lineage (NCBI taxonomy): Eukaryota > Metazoa > Chordata > Mammalia > Cingulata > Chlamyphoridae > Cabassous > Cabassous unicinctus. Next base: position 47,643 of record JAQZBX010001628.1, read on the forward strand.
TCTTAGCATATGCTCTTGGGATTGAAGTAACATCTTAATCTTAAACAATTTAGTTCAGATTAATTCCAATTTATCCTCAGTAGGTAATAATATCTTTGCTCCAGTATACACTCTTTCCCTTCCTCTCCTTTGTACTTTCATTATCTAAAATGTTATATATTTATATATTAAAAGCTAAATAAAGATTTATAATCATTGTTTTAGACAGTTATCTTTAAAATAAGGAGAAGAAATTTTTTAAAAACAAAAACATGTTTATACTATTATTATATTATATTATATTTATCTATGTAACTATCTTTAAAGGTGCTTTCCTTTAGATTCAAGTTGTCATCTATTGTGTTTTTTTGTTTTGTTTTGTTTTTTTAAATTTCAGCCTTGAGGACTCTGTGATGCTTTGAAGCTGTATGGACCTCAGAAAATTATGTTCTTAAAGCTAATCCATTACTGTATATGTAAACCTATTTTAAGTGGGACCTTTTGATTAAGTTATTTTAGTTAAGGTATGGCCCAGGATGGCTCTTAATCTTCCTACTGGAGTCCTTTATAAGAGAATGAAATCCAGGTGAAGAGAGAGAAATCCATTGAAGCAAAAAGCCAAAATCAATGAAACCAATAACAAAAAGGAGAGAGCAGCAGACACTGGCTGTGCGCCTTTCTATGTCAGAGGACACCAGTGTCATTGGCAACTGATCTTCAGGTAGAAAGCATTGCTTGATTATGCTTTGATTTGGACATTTTTCTCAGCTTCATATCTGTAAGCTTGTAAACTAATAAATCCTCATTGTTAAAAGCCCATTTCTCACATATTGCTTTCATCTGTCAAGCAGACTAAAACAAGAAAAAATAACCCAAAACATCCAATGTTTAATTAACATAAGTCTCCACATCAGAGAAGCTCGATAAATTACAATTTGGATATACTCAAAGAGATCTACAACTAGAAACATCATAGTCAAATGGTTGAAATACAAAGAGTGAATGTAGAAAGCAGCAGAAGAGAAGCAACTCATCATGTACAAGGGATTCCAAATAAGATTAAGAGCTCAATTAACACCAGAAACTATGCATGCTAGAAAGCAGAGGGACAACTTATTCAACATGCTCAAAGAAAAGGACCTTCAACAAGAATTTTTTATCCAGCAAAACTATTCTCCAAAAATTAAAGGAGAAATTGAGACATTTCCAGGTAAATAAAAATTGAGAAAATTCATCACTAGCAGACCTGTCCTATAAGAAATACAAAAGCATCAGTGCGGTGGCCAGTCTTTCTACAGTCGCCTAGACATCTGTGAAACCTGGAATGGTAACACTCTTCCTACACAATGGGGCAAAAGGCACACCCTCTCCAAGCTATTTTGCTGCTTTCTAATTTCTTTCTCTCTAGTGGTATTTGCTATTGGATGAGACATAATCATGATATCATACTTGATTACACCATACATCTTTAGGCACACTTTCTTTAATTCCTTGAACATTTTTAGAGTGCTTGAGTTAAAGGATTTTTGTCTTAAGTTCAGCATCTGGTATTCCTTAAGGTCAGTTTCTATTGTCTGTTTTCTTCCTGTATATTGGACACAGTTTCCTGTACTTTTGTATGTTCCATAAATTTTTGTTGTGCAATGGACATTTTAAATAATATAATGTGGTAATTCTGGGTATCAGATCGTCCTACTTCCACAAGGTTTGTTTTGTTGCCATTTATTATTGCTATCATTTGTTTGCCTTTTTTCGTTTGTTTGTTTAGTGACGCTATGTACTAGTTCTGTAAAGTCCAGTTTTTTTCCTCTTTATCACATGTAGCCACTGAAGTCTATACTTGGTTAGTGCTTTGGTCAGCCAGTGGTTGGACAGAGATATCCTTAAATGCCTTGGCTCAATAATTTTCTCAGCCCTTGCTGAAGGCTTCTGTGAGTGTCCTGTTACATGCCATCAACTCTTCCAAAGTTGACAACTCTACCTTGGTCTTCATATTCTGCTTGTTCAAATCTTCAAGGCCCACCAGATCTGACCTAGAAGACCTCTCTTAGGGCTTTCTTGGGCATTTGCACAACCCTGTAAATGTTTCCAGATTCCAGCAATCATTTGAAGCTTTTCAAAGCCCTCGATGGACATCTCATATCCCATATTTTCGTCTTTAATTTCTCAGTCAGCTTCTTGTTAGCCCCAACTGGTACCATCACCTCAGACAGTGAAAATATTAAACAATTACCATTGATTGTTTTTGACAAACTGCTAGTAATAGGCCTGTTTCAAAGGAATGAACTCTATGATGTCAAATAAAGGAAATCCCTGAAAGTGGAGCTTTTCAGGGGAGTGTTAGCCAGGTTAAATAGTGACAATTATCTGGGGATGATGTTTTTGGAGAACTCCAAACCTACTTGCCCACTATGGTGGCTGTCAGGTGGCTGTTTGTCAAGTCTGTCATAGCAATGGGGAGTGGTGAATCTTTACAGGGGAAGTTCACATGTCACAAGATTGCTACTCTTAACACAATTCACTCAGTTTTTCTTGTTAAACACACTGAGATTGTTGCAAGCTTTTAGCTGATTTCCACTGTACTAAAAAAGTTTATTTTCATAATTTTTGCCAATAATATCTTTTCTTTTATGGAAGAATAGATTGTCAGTCTTCATTCCTCTGCCATTCTGGAAATGCTTCCTTCTAACATTAAGTTTTAGCTTTCTAGGAAAAGTAAAGAGGAAAAAATAAAAACGATAGAATCAGAGCTTAGAAAAAAGGAGGATCACTGAATGAACAGAAAAATGATCGGTTTCCTACACTTCCCTTGCACAGTTAATGTAATAAAAGCAGCCATTCACTGTTCCTCAGGCATTAAGAAGGGATTTACCATAAGGAGTTATTATTAGCAATTCAAATAAAGATGTTTCTAACGATTACTCTCACAACATGGAGGGCATCTATTCTATTTTACAAGAACATGCAAGAAAGGAACAGAGCTGTTAAAAGGGATTAGGCTCATGAGAAACTTTAAGATATTTTATGTTGTTTTATTTCCATTTTATGATACATACTTGCTATCTTAAACTCTAATTTACTGGTTCTTTTTTGATAAAACAGATTCTCTAATTCTATAAAAAAGTGGAAGTCATATTTCCATTGTCTTCTTTTGACTCTCTTAATATACAATCTCCTGTCTTCCATATAAGCCCCAGATCCATTCTCTCTGCCCCACTCTCTAATACTTTATAGTTTGGCTCCTTTTCCAATTTATTACATGTACACACATACACACATACACAGAGAAATGTTCTCTAAAAGGCTGTTAATGGTTCAGAAACTGAACTATTCCCTCCACTTTTTAAAAATTTTACTTTATCCCCATTACCCATTCTTTTATTCATTGAATTTATCAAGATCACTTCCTATGGGCTTTTTGGCACCAGGGAAATTCCACAATGGATTTTAACATAATTAAGAATAAATGCTGGATATAGTTACTATTATTTCCTCAACAAATCTTAAAAATTATATCCACTCACGTTTGCTTATGGAACCCTAATTACTTATTGATCTGGCACCCAAACTGGACACACTTGATATAAAGCAGATATAAAATTTTTCCTTAAGACTTAAAATTCAATGTGAAAAGTGTGTGAGTGTGGTTGTATGAAAACATTTTATTTTGATTTTTTAAAAATTTTATGGATCATGTATCTGGAGTCACATCTAAGAACTTCTAACCAAATCCTTGGTCCTGAAGATTTTTCTCTTATGTTTTATGCTTAAATCAATGAAAATTTTTGAGATAAATTTTGTATGAGGGCTAGGTTGAGGTTCATATCTTTGGTAAAGTTGACTTTGAATCTTCTAATGCATGGATAGAAACTTCCTCTTAATTTATTTAGAGTTTCTTAGATTTATTTTCTTAACATTTTGTAATTGATGGCACACAAGCCTTGGGCATATTTGTCAGAACACACCTAAGAATTTCATTTTTGTACAATTTCTAATGGTATCCTATTTTCAATTTTATCATTGACACATATATTACTAATAGAGATAAAAATTATTTTAAAAAATTGATCTTGTATCCTTGACTTTGCCTAACTCACTTATTCTATGACTTTTTTTGGTAGATTCTTGTGAATTAGTCACCTGTAATAAGTACTGTGTTATGTCTTACTTTCTGATTTGTATGCATTTTATTTCCTTTTCTTGCCTTACTGTGCTAGCCAGAATTTCCAATACTATGTTGAATAACTGTGGTGAGAGCAAACAACCTTGTCATGTTCTTAGTTTTAGGGGAAAATATTCTGACTTTGTAACTTCTTATGAATCTGAAATTATTTCAAAATAAACAGTAAAAATAAAAATCAATACTAGAAACAAATGTCCTTATTACCTAGTGAACAATTTAAAGATCTCCAATCACTCTCCTAAAATTGCCATTCTGAAGGAATATCACACTAGCATATGTGAGGCCTCATGGAAGGATCTAGAGATGATATGATATTCTTAGACACTATTGGCAGCTCCAGTTCCCATCTCTTCAAGCACTAGCCAACAATTAGCTTACAACTGCATGAAGGACCCTGGGCCAAAACAGCCAAGTCAAACATTTCCTGAATTCCCACAGAAACTGAGAGATAAATGCAGTGATTGATTTTGTTTTACATTACTAAATTTTGCAGAGGTTTGTTATAAACCAATTGTACCTGGAACATCATTTAATTAGTAATTTTATAGTCATTAGATTGAGTTCCACAATAGATTTTACACAGAGGCTGAGTGAACTCCAAACAGGATAAATACAAAGAAATCCATGCAAACACATAGTATAGTCAAACTTTTGAAAACTAAAGACAAAGAAAAATCTTGAAAGAAGCCAGAGAAATGATGCATGACCTATAGGTAAACACAATACAAATGACAGGAATTTCTAATCAAAAGCCATTGAATCAGAGGGAAATGGCACAAGATTTTTTTCAAATGCTGAATGAAAATATCCTAGAAACCTATACCCAGTGGAAATATCCTTCAAGATGGAAAGGTAATTAAGACATTCTCAGATGAAAACAAATTAAGACTATGTCACTAGCAAACCCACCCTAAAAGAATTGCTAATGGAAGTTCTCTAAACAGACAAGAAATAATAAAAGAACATCAGAAATGAAGAAAGAATACAGTAAAAGAAAAAAACGGGTAAAAATAATGGATTTTTCTTCCCCTTTTAAGTTTTCTAAATTATGTTTGACAGTTGAAGCAGAAATTATAACACTGTCGGATGCGGTCCTCAATGTATACAGAGGACATATTTCAGACAAATATATTATAAAAGTGGTAGAATAAAAGAAATTAAAGAATTTAAAGTTTGTATACTTCACTTGAGCTGGTAAAAGCTTGATACTAGTAGATGCTGATAAGTTATGTATATATGATGTAATATCTTGAGAAATCACCAAGAAAACGGTACAAAGAGATACCTGAAAATACACTATAGATAATTCAGCATGGAATTATTTTTAAAGTGTTTATGTAACACACAGGAACTTAAGAAAAAGAAAATAGAATGGAAAAAATGAGAATAAAAATAAAACAAATAATGGAATGGTGGACTTCTGCCTTAACATATTGATGATTACATTAAATTAACATAGTCTAAATATACCAATTAAAAGACATAGATTGGTAAAATGGAAAAAATTATCTAAATATATGCTGGTTAGAAGGACCTCACTTCAAATATATTGATATATGTATATCAGGATGAAAAATATAAAAAATATATACAATACAAATATTAATCAAAAGAAAGCCAATGAACTTATATTAGTATCAGATAAGTATGTTTCAGCATGAAGAAAATATCCAGAGAAGGATTTATCCAACAATGAGACATGACAATCTTAAATGTAGAAGGACAAAATTATAAAATTGGAAAATTTGTCAACCCAAATTGAAAGAACTTAAAGAAGAAATAGAAAGTTCCATAATTATAGCAAATGAGTTCCTCACTCATAATTATTACAACTACATAGAAATTCAACAAGGATATAGAAGAACTCAATAACACCAGGATATTATCAACATTTATAGTCCATCCAAAAAAGAAAAAAATACAGATTGTTTTCAAGTACCCATAGGATATAAAAATGTCCAATAAATTTTCAATAGGTGAAATTATAGGGTATGTTCTCTAAGCATAATGAAATCAAACTGGAAATCAATAATAAAAGAAAACAGGAAAATCTGCAAATCCTTGCTAACTAAACGAAATACTTCTAAATAACCCAGGGATCAAAGAGGAAGTCTCAAGTAAATAAAAATTAATGAACTGTGACAATTAAATAATGCCCATTCTTAGAGAATGATAATTTTTCCCATTCAAAAATATTTTATTTCACATGAAATACTTTACATGCTTTTCATGCCCTTCATGTTGCCTTATCATATTCATTGCATTCTCCTGTTCTACAGAGGTTTCCTAGCATTATACTGAGGAATATATACTAATAATTAAACAGAACTGAGAAATAGCTTTTCTTCCAAAGTCATCATAACAGTAAAAGGAATGATACCTTGAAGACATGCCCCCAAGAAGTAACTAAATTCAGTATCATACATTATAACTTTGTTACATGATGACTGATTTTTAGTTGAAATAAGAAAGAAATCAAAACTTCAAAGCAGGAGTCTCAAACTCCAAACTCTAGCATTTCTCAAATTCTTTGATAAGGACCTAAAATGTCTTTAGATGCTGTTTACTTAGAAAGCATTCTCCAGAGAAACAGAATCAATAGGTTACACACCCTATATTGGCCCATATGACTGTGGAGAATGGCAAATCTGAGCTACATAGATCAGGCTGAAGTTGGAAACTCCAGTGAAGGTGAAGGTGAATTCCCAGGGATTTGCCGGCTGCCTGAAGTAGAGGCAGGTATTCTTCTTTCTGACTTCTGAAATCCTCAGTTCTGGCTTAAATCCTCCAACTGGTTGGATGAGGATACTCCCCTCATTGCTGAGGGGAATCTCCTTTGTTGAATGCAGATGCAATCAACCACAGATACAATCAATGGATTAAGATGCTAATTCATCTCTGAAATACCCTCACTGTACAATCACGCCAGTGCTTGCTTGACCAAACAACTAGACACTATAACCTAGCCCAGTTGACACCCTCATACAGTACTTGAATAGCTTTTAATTATTAAAAAAATTTACAAGAATCAGGTATACAGAGAAAGAGCAAATCAATAATTTTTGCACTCAGCACTTTAAATAAAAAGAAAACAGTTTGCTCATTATGAGCAATCACATGGTGACCATGTCAGAAAAGTTCCTCAATGTACCTGTCTCTATGCCTTTGATTTGTAGAACATCCACTTATACTGAGTTATTTTCCCTTCTGAATTTACCAGTCATAGGAATAAGATAGGTGATGTTCAGACAGTGTATCAGAATATCTAAGGGCATGATAGAGATAATGCCCCTTTCTATTTGATTTTTTACAGGCATTTAGTTTCCTTGTAGAATTAAGAGTACATAATGACTCTGAAAGTGAAGACTGATTCCAGAAAGTAAATACTCATTACAGGTGAAGCATTTAATTTCAATTCTACAAATATTTATTTAACCCATATCACCACAAATCCATTTACTAAATTACCTCTTTTATAGCACTAAAGGAATACTAGCAACATTAACCAACCTGACATAAGTGGGTCATTTATTCTAAATGCATACTTTGCGACACCTCTACTCTCAGAGCTTATCTGCTAATTTTTCAATTTTATTTATACTGCTACAAATTTTCTATATTTCATTATAAATCATCTTTGCAATGTATGTGTTTATTAAATCATAGACAAAAGTATAAAATAATAAAATATTAATAATAAAAAGGAACTAATTGTCCTTATAGACACATTTTTTTCTCCAAGGACAACTAGACTTTGTTTTCCAATGTACTGAAACTTAATTTCAAACAGCTAATTCAACTGACAATAAACAAGCATTAAGTATACTTACTGAGAGAAAAGGTTTTACACAATGATACTTTTTAGTAGGACAATATATTATATGGACTCATCTGAGCCCCATAAATTGTTTTCTAAAAACATTCTTGAATGCAACAGAAATTTGAAAGCAAACACTAGGTAGCTTTCAGAAGCTAATCAATATCTAGGGAACTTGGCATAGGACACTATGATCAAAGGCTGTTCATACTGGTTTCCCTGTCATGTAAAATGGAGCAGATTTTGGAGAGGACAAGATTATGACTGATGCATCAAAGTACCATAGTAGAATAAGGAGGCCAGTCTCAGCTTTAATTACTTCTCAGAAGCAGCTGTTCATCTGTTAGAGGGCATGCATGTTGCTGGCATCCTTAGTGTCTCACCCCACATAGACACATATAATGTCTGCAGTTGATAGGGCACAGCTTTTTCCTGGGCTGTGCATCCCTAAGGGAGTCAGTAGGCTACAGGCTGCTATAGAATTAAGGTGATTCCACACTGGGGACAGTTATATTCACCTTATGATGCATATATTTGCATATGTTCTTAGGAATCCTGTATCTAAAGACTGCCCTTCAGGACATTTTCCCATCTGCTCAGATTTACTAGTATGCAGAATGTGAAGAACATCTGGTGGGCACTTCCTAAAAGATCCTACTTTATGCAGTCAGGAGCTATTTTTTTTTCTGGGATTATAAATGACAAAGCATAAGTCAAAATAACTTCTTAAATACAATAAAATTCTTAGAAATAAACAAGAAACATTTTGGTTTGATACTTGGGCAGGAATGGAAAATAAGACGAGTAGAGCTACCTAATAATTAAAAAATGCCTGCAAAGTGAGAGTTACCATAAGCAAAGCTGAAAACAGAAACAAAAGAAAGAGGGAAAAATATGTGCAAGACAGGACTGTTAAGGAAGCCACAGACACCTGTCACGCAGTCACAGCCCAGACCTCACCTACCTCTACCTCCGTCTTTGGGGAAGTCACGAACACACACATACTAAATGGCCATCCTCTAGCCTTCTGCTATATTCGCCTCCTTTTCTATTGTGTGCCATTCCACAACCTGGGGCAGATGCTGTATCTAAAGAAAAGGCCTACGCCAGGCCCCGCGAGCGGGTGAGCCCCCCAGACCCTGTGTGTGGGTGTGCTGTCAGGCTCCACGAGCCATGCAGCAAGATGATGACATAACAGGAGAGTGACACAAGGGAGTGCCAAGACGAGACACACCAAAAAAAAACAGGAACTATGGTGGTGCAGGCTGTAGGACGCCTCTCTCCCACATCCCCACATGTGAGGTTCCGTGGATCGAATCCCAGTGAAGACAGGAGGAGAAGGATGAGAAGAGAGGGCAGGAAACTGACACAGAAAGTTGCCCAGTGAATGGACACAAAAACAGCAAAAACGGGGGGAAGGGTGTGTGTGTAAAAATGGATAAAAGTAAATAAATCCTTAAAAAATGTATAGGGGAGTAAGATATGGACTATAGCTAGTAGTAATACTTTGACGATGTTCTTTCATAATTTCTTAACACATGTTTCACAACAATGCCAAATATTAGTGGTGGGGTGATGTGTGGGAGCCCTGTATGATGTTATGCATGTTTGTTTTGTAAGTTCACAATGTTTACTGAAAACTTATTGTTTAGATATGTTCATGTATGAATGATATACTTAAATAAATTGTTTAAACAATAAAATGAAAAAAAAAAAAAAGGCCGAGCCAGACCTTAAACCTAGAAACCAGGAGCAACCAGCCCCAGATGGTTATCAGAACAGGAGTCTCAGTGGCAGAGTCCCCTTCCTTTGAGAAGGGTAAAAACCACACTCAAACCATATACAATTTGTCTCTCTTCTCTTACACAAAGAGGGACATGCAGATGTGCCATCTACTGACCCCAATCCAGAGCAATTTGGTCATCCTGGGTGACCATCCATGATGAGACTTCCTCCCCTGCTCTTTGTGCTATGTAAATAACAAAGAAATTATTTGCCCTCTCTGAACTCTTTACGTTGTGCAAGTAATAAAGTGACCATTTGCTGAAAGTTTCTGTTGTGCACCATTGTAGCAACTCATCCCAAAATGACATATGAAGAATTTAATTTTCCTTATTTCCAAAAATTGTTAGTAATAATATGACAATCAATCAATTGATATATAGGCAAAATATATCTTATAGGTTGCACAAAGGGCCACAATATTTTGCAGGTCCTCCCATCAATAGGTGGAACCTGTTCCCTTACCTTTTGACCCTTATCTGACTTTATGACTTACTCTCACCAATAGAATATGGTCAATGTCTCCTAATGCACATTTCTTAGCAGAGTCCTCAAGGGACCTTGGAGTGGCTCTTGCACAGCTCTTATTCTCTCTTCCTGCTTTTAGAACAGAGACAATTATAAAGAATATCAGGCTAGTCTTCCAAAGGATAAAAGGTATGGGAACAACTTATCCCTGTCACCCAGCTGATATCATGACAGTCTTTCATTGTGGACCATCCAATCCCCAATGACCCTCCAGTTGACTGTGTTCTCATGAGAATGGCCAGCCATTGTTTTCTATAAAAGTTAACTGAATCAGGATATAACCCTGCTTTACAAATAAATGTAAATATATAATAAACCCAAGATATTAGGTTCAATTAATGATTGACAACAAATATACAAATCAAAACCTGGAGATACAAACCTTTTTTTCATAATTAATTATTTTTATTTTTAAAGAAACTTTAGATTACATAAATGTTACATAAAAAATATAAGGGTCTCCCATATGCCCCACTCCCTCCCCCTCCAACACTTTCTCCCATTAGCAACATTCTTCATTATGTGGGTATGCAGTGGTATGTCATTGAAGTTCTGCTCCCCATTTCTCTACTGACTAATGACATTGATGATCTTCTGCGTTTCTTGAACTTTTGTGTATCTTTTTGGAGAACTGTCTATACAAGTCTTTTGCCCATTTTTCAGTTGGGTTGTATGTTTTTTTGTTTTTGAGTTGTAAGGAAGTTCTTTATATATTCTGGTTACTAAACCATTGTCAAACATTAGATTTGCAAATATTTTCTTCCACTCTGTGGTTTATCTTTCAACTCTCTTTTCACTCTCAATAGTGCCCTTAGATTCACAAAAGTTTTGAATTTTGATGATGTCGTATTTACATGTTTTCTATTGTTACCTGGGTTTTGGTGTCATATCTAAGAATTCAAGGCCACAAAGATTTATCTTTATGCTTTCTTCTAAGTGTGTTAACTTTTTTGTTTTTATATTTAGGTCTTTAGTCTATTTTTAGTTAATTTTTGTAAATGGTATATGGTATACGTATGAGGTAAGGATCTGACTTCATTCTTTTGTATATGGATATTCAGTTGTCTCAGCACAATTTTTTAAAGAGATTATTCAATCCCCATTGAATGGTATTGGTACCCTTGTTGAACATCAGTTGATCACGAATTTATAGGTTTATTTCTGGACTCAATTCTATTCCATTGGTCTCTATGTCTGCTATTTGTGCCACTACCACACTGTATTGATGTAAATTTTGAAGTTAGAAACAACAATTGTGTTCTTCTTTATCAATTTTTTTTTTTTTTTGTCTGTTTGAGGTCTCTTGCAATACCACATGAATTTCAAGGTTGGCTTTTTCATTTCTGCAAAATAGACTCTTTGATAATGATTGTATTGAACTGTAGATCAGTTTAGGAAACATTGCCATCATAACTATAATAAGTCTTCCAATCCCCAAACATGGAAACTCTATTTATTTAGGGCTTTTTAAATTCCTTCTAACAATGTTTTATCATTTTCAGTGTATAATTGTCATACCTCCTTGACTAAATTTATCTGAAGTTTATTCTTTTTGATGCTGTTGGAAGAGGAATTATTTTCTTTACTTTGTTTCTAGACTCTTCATAAAGAACAAACTTATAACCATAGTTACCAATGGGATGGGACAAGAAGCTTTTAATTTCTAATTATATAACAAAACACATAATGGGCTTATATATTTATTTTGCTTTGCATTCAGTAGTTTTAACCATTTTTCATATAAAAATTGCTAAAGTAAGAAATTGCATGGATATAAAGGCCTCAGATATTAAAGTATTATGAAATGCCTGCGATCTCTACATCTTTGTGCCATTGAACCCTGGGACTAATTTTTAAGCCTGGATCTGCTTTGCTTCATTTTTCTTTGAAATAAACCCCAGGGACTCAGTTAGCTTTCCATTTCTCTTAATAGTTATGACCTAAGACTCCATTTATGGAGGTCTGTCTTCTAGCTTATACCCCTCCACAAAATTAACCTTTGAGTTTTATGCCTCAGTGACAGAGTTAACATTTATTAAGTCCTTATTATATGTGGGAGTATTTTCTTTCAGATTATTCATTCTAGCTCATAGGGTCTGGGTGGAGAATATTGAAGGCTGATTTGCTCACTAGTTCACAGCTAACTCTTCCTTGTTCTTTTTCTGATGAAACCTGATTTTCAGAATTAACTAATTTGTGCAGTTTTCAACCACTGAAGAGAAATCAAATTTCTTTTCTTAGGTAGGGTTCTATTAAAGAAGAAATTAATTTTATTAAACTGATTATATTTTCCCTCTCATTATTATTTCAAACTTTTCCTTTTGAAATCTCTGGCTACTCCTTTATCTGCCTCCAGGCTTAAGATTTTTTAAAAACATTTTAATAATTTAAAGTCTCTGTTTTCTTGTTTCTCTTTAAATATATCTTTGACGTTTATGATCCTGTCTACTACATAGAGGGAGAATGGCCAGCAATGGTTGAAATAGATTTGTATATTGATACGCTGGGGAATCTGGAAATACGGATGCTTGACAAGAAGATACTCTAGTAGTCAAAGTGAGAAATGGATGACTTCTACAGCTGCCCAGTGACAATCAGTAATCTCCCAGGGCAAGAATGCTTTTTAATTCATTATTTTATAATCATTACAGTTCAGTGATATGTGTGTGTTTGTGAGTGTATAGAGAGCAAAAAAAAAAACACACTGACTTTTAAAAACATAAAAACATCAGTACTAATCATTATCTAAAAATTTCTAATTTAAGTATATCCTATTTAAAGTATTAAATTTCAACATAATTTCTCAAGGAAATCTTTATTATAAGCTCTAATATCTGCCCATCTCTAGAAATGGACTGACTTGTATAATCTATTCACATACTCTCTGTTGCACGTCTTTCAAGTTTCTGCCTCATTTTGTTACAGAGATTTATAAAATAATTTTTTTATGAAATTGAGGTTGATTTAAAAACAAGGTTTCTGAAATATGGACAAAGATTTGACTGTTATAGAAAATTCAAAGGAATTTTTGTTCAATTATGAATGTCAAGTACAGAGGACTCTAAGTGTTCCTTTAGAATTCTGTGGCTTTATAAGCAACAGACAAGCAATACTTAAGTTCTTCTGAAGAAGTGCAGGAGAGTCTAATCATATTGGGAGTTTTAGCTCTGGCCCTTTCAGTGACGTTTGATGTATCCAGCAAAGTGAGAAACATTCAGTAGTTCCTTTTTGATTCCCTGGATTCTATCTTCTCGGAGCCAAACTGAAGTTTTCAAATAATGCTACTGCAATCAGGAAAAAAAAAATGGTACAATGGAGATTTTGAAACTGACTCTGTTCTTCAAAGAAATATATTTTACTTTTTTTAAAGAGTCTAATAAATGTTATCAGTGATGTAATGCCTGTGAATATTCACAGTTTCAATTCTTTTGCCTCCAGTTGGGCAATGAGCCTTGCCTACTCGCTATCCCTTTTGGTTCCTGAGACATTTCTAGGCAGATCTAGCTATAGCTAAACAGTGAGGGTAAGTAAGAAAGGAGAAATACAAGCAGAGACATATAGCGAAACAAAAAACATCTAGAAAAGAGATTGCCAGTTCAGCAAAGTCCTCATGTTCTGGGTAAGGAAGATCACGTTGGAGAATTTTGGAAAGACATGTAAGAGAGAGCCTTTGGAGCAGCTATTAAGGGTGTGTGAGGCATTGAAAGAAAGTGAGGGGGGTCAAAAAGAGGACATTTTAGAGATTGCATCATCTAGGTTTCTAAAAATCTCTGGAATGAAGAATGCAAGAATCAGTGTATTTTTTTAAAGTTTCTCCAGATGATTTTCATTTTCATCCTTCTCCCTCAAGGCCACCAACAACAACCAAGTCATCCAGCAGAAAAGAGAATAAATGGCCACACAATTTTGACTGGTTCACATTTTCAACACTAAGCAATGGCAGAAGGCAAAAAGATAATTTAGTTCACTGCTTTTTCTTTTACAATATTTTGTCTCAGTTATGTCATATAAAAAGGACAATAAATGGAGAGAGATACATGAAAAATCTTAACATATATCTGTGGAATTCTTATGCTCTGTCTCCAAACAAAATGATATCCTCAGATGAAATTGAGACAGTTCAGTGATAACATATAATTGCAAATGATGAAATTAGAATTTAAAAGGCCAAGAAATGGAAATCATTAAAAAGCATAAGAAATCAGGAGCACTGCCTAAGGAGCCCAACAGGAAATATTTTCATCTCACCATATTTTTTATAATAGAGATTGAAAAGAAAAAAAATATATTCTAGTAACATTATAACCTAAGTAGTAGTGGAATGCCTCTTCTGCCTGGTAACAGCTTTTCTCTTAGTGAGGGCTTTGTGTTCTGACTTGCATTTCTCACCCATTAGCATAGGGAATCAGGGGATGAAAATAAATAGAGCAATTTTGGACTCATTCTAGGAAATGAGGTTCTATGTGAGGAAAAGTATGTTTCAGTCATCTTATGACCCAATGTGTTATTAGGCAATAGAAAAATTCACAGTGTGTTAGACTTTCTTATTTCTTCTATTAAGCCAGAGGCAGTAGTACTAAATAGTTTGTTCATAGCAAGATTTTTGTCATATATACAGTGACAAAAATAAATTACAGTAGCATAATAATGACACAAAGTTTTGGTGATTGTACTCCTTTAAATGTATTATGGTATCCATGTTAATTTTTAACCACTCAACAGAGGAAGACTATAACTGAAACCATTGCTACATACAGTATCATGTGACTGCTACATTCTATGCTGTTGTGCATATACTAAATGTTGAATCACATGTATTTATAATGTGGCATAGGTATGAAAAGCCATTTAATGTTGGCAATACTTTAATGATGTTTTACATTTTATGAAACAGACTCAGAATGGTGAACACCTGGTTCAAAATAATGAATATTATCTCTAGTAGACCAAAAATGACATGCCATTCTTTGGCCTCCATAGTACAAATCCCTTTATAACCACTTATCTCTAATGGATTTTGGGCAAATTTGATGCCTATGAATGATGCTAATTACAGTAAGCTGGTGGTTACTTTTTAAGCTGAATGGAACTTTTGAGAGCATTAACTTTTGAGTCTTGGCCCTTTACAGTGTTTAATATGAATCAATTCTAAATTGACTCTAAGTCCAACCTTGGCTATGACCTGCATGCAAAATTTAGTATCCTTAAATTATTCCATAAAAATTTACCTTACCTATAAAATGAGATGCTTGGGCTAGATCATTTATAGCATTCCTTTCAGCTCTAAGTGTGTGTTAATTTATGTGGCCCATTTTTTTTTTCATAATAATAGCTTTTTTCCGCCCCAGTTTGGTAGTCAGAATCTTTAATTCAAGTGAAATGATTTAAACTTGTAATAGCAAATCCTGTACCTAGAGAAAAGATAATGTTAATTATAAAATGAAAGAAATAATTGAGGTCCATATTTTAGACTTAATAAAAGCAAGAATACAGATAGATAGGTAGGTAGGTAGATAGATAGATAGATAGATAGATAGATGTAGTAACGGTGATAGAGATACATACTCATAATAATTCATTCATCTAACCAGTATTTGCGAAGTATCTACTACATGCCACCATCTCTGTTGGTTGTTGGGGTTATCCAGATGAAGAAACATGAATCCTGACCTTGAGAAGGCATAAAACAATTACAAGTAAGAATAATGATTTATTTAACTAATTTTTTGTAGTGGTAATTGAGACGTGATCTTGATGTGTATTGAGGTGGAAAATAAAATTTGTAGTAAATATTAGTGCCTAAAAGAAGGAAGGAAGCAGGATGATTACTTAAAATAGTTTTGTGTTGTTGTTTTTGTTGGAGATAGACTGTTTAATTGAAGGATCATTAGTTAAAAGAAACCCATCATAAATATGCACTATCCTCAGTTTTATACTTTTTATTATTATTTCTTAAATCTGGATTTTAATGCTTGCCTTTGTAGGACTCATTTTATTGATTGTTTTGATTTAAAATGAAGTCTATATTAATGAGCCTGAAACATATTTTTCTTACAACTAGCTTTGAATTGCTTAGACCTTAAAGTTTTATTTATAATAGCAACTTGGCTTAAAGTGATGTTTCCTTTGAAAAGAACCCTGGATTTCTATAAAGTGATTAACATAGATATCATTCTTTATCAGGAATTAAATTAAATTGTCTTCCTCTTTGAATTATTATTAATTACATCATATTTTATGTGTTTATCCGTTAACAACAGCAACAACAACAACAAAATTTGAAATTCATTTTTACTCCAGAGGTGAAGCCTTTTACCCTTACAAATGCAAACTTAGCAAAGACTTTGGAAACTAGTAATATTACACTTTAGGCTGTTTAACTAAAGGTAATAGTAGAATTACTTCTTGGTATTAGCAATGTGTATTGTGCACAGCAATATATGTTCAAGTTTTAGTTCTGGAATTAGAAGCATGAACACTGTGCTTGAAACAGTTAGACGCTGCATTTTAACTAATTACTGTTCCTTTAGTTTGCATTTGTGCATATGGAACCTATCAAATGCTCATTATTGTACTATTTATCATACAATAAAGGGGGGGGGTTACTTTTGAGAACATAAATTGACCAGCTTTGGGGATCAGCAAACCAGTACAGTGCTACACAACTCTCAGGAGGGTGAGGAACAAAGAGATGAAGAAGTCAAAATGACAAACATGAGTTACGAAGCCCCTGTGGTGGCTGGGAAAGGCTCCCCTCCTATATCCCCAAAATATTAAGCTGGGGTAAAATACCTGGCTCACTGCAGCTGACTCAGAGGGGAACAGACATCTTCCTCCCTGTCAGCTGTTTCAAGGGAAAAGGGGGGAAGGTCAGGGTGCTTTTCTTCAGTGAATTCAGCAAGCAGGGCTTGCTTTGAATCTCTGATCTGGAGATTCAACATAGGAACACAGGAAAGCCGAGACTGAAACACCTCTGTAGAAAGGTGCACTGACTAATGCTATCTGCTGGCTGATCTGGAAATTGCATGGACAAAAACTTCTCTGTGCTCTCTCTATCCAAATCCTGGGAGAAAATCTGCACCCCACTGGTGACATCTTGGCCTGATTTTGAAAACTTAAGCTGGGCAATTTTAAAGAATGAGAATAAGTTGAACCAAATATCAAAGAGCTGTGGGAAAAAAATCTGTAGGCAAGAGAGAGAAATTAGCCATCAAAGTAAATTCACCAACATTTTCAGATGTCTAGACATCAGCAAAAATTTACAAGCCATACTAGGAAATAGGAAGAGATGACCCAGCCAAAATAACAAAACAAATATCCTGAAGAGATACAGGATTTAATACAAGTAATCAGTGATAATCACACAATTCTTCTAACTAATATCAAAGAATTTTAAGAAAATATGACTAAAGAGATAAAATGCATTAAGAAGACACTGGGGGAGGACAAAGAACAATTTTAAAGTTTGCAGAAAAAAGTAACAGACCTTATGGGAATGAAAGACACAATGGATGAGTTTAAAAATACATTAGAGGCACATAAGAGCAGATTTGAATTGCTTGAAGACAGAATTAAGTGATTTTGAAGACAGGACATATGAACTGGAAAGGACAGGAGAACAGAAAGAGAAGAGAATGGAAAAAATGAAACAACGTGTCAGGGAATTGAATGGCAACACAAAACACATTCACATTACTGGTGTTCCAGAAGGAGAAGAGAATGAAAAAGGGGCAGAAGAATATTTGAGGAAATAATGACCCAAAACTTCCCAACCCTTATGAAGGACATAAACATCAATATCCAAGAAGGACAACGCATCCCAAACAGAGTAAATCTAAATAGAACTACCCCAAGATACCTACTATTCAGAATGACAAATATAAGAGATAAAAAGAGGATCCTGAAAGCAGCAAGAGAAAAGTAAAGCATCACTTACAAGGGAAAGTCGATTAAGATAAAGTGCTGACCTCTCATCAGAAATCGTGGAGGAGAGAAGAAAGTGGTATGATGTACTTAAAGTATCAAAGCGAAAAAAAATTGCCAGCCAAGGATTCTGTATCCAGCAAAGCTGTCCTTCAAAAATGAAGGAGAGTTCAAAGTCTTCACAGACAAAGAAAAACTGATAGAATATGTTACCAAAAGACAAGAGTTGCAAGAGATAGTAAATGGGGGAGC
The DNA here is from genome assembly GCA_029593785.1 of Cabassous unicinctus. Classification (NCBI taxonomy): domain Eukaryota; kingdom Metazoa; phylum Chordata; class Mammalia; order Cingulata; family Chlamyphoridae; genus Cabassous; species Cabassous unicinctus. The sequence continues at coordinate 66,107 of JAQZBX010001628.1, forward strand.
TGCAGCATGAAAGGAAAAAACAAAGGTGAAAGATTTGGAAAAGAGTTTAGAAATGAAAATTATTAGGAAGGGTAAACTACAGGATAAGAAGACAGATAATAGAATGATATGACAACAGAGAGCTGAAGGACAAAATGGATGAAGTAAATAATGCCTTTACATTTATAACACTGAATGTTAATAGATTGAATTGTCCAATCAAAAGACATGGACTGATAGAATGGATAAAAAACTTTGAGCTGTCTATATGTTGTCTACAAAAGACCCACCTCAGATGTAAGGACACAACCATGTTAAAAGTGGAAGGTTGGTAAAAGGTATTCCATGCAAATAGTAACCAGATAAATGTAAAATAACAACATTATAGTATATGAGCAATAGTGCAATTGGCAAATTGTTCCTGTGATCAGTATTCTGTAATTTTTTCCGTACAAAATAAACACTTGCTTTTAATTGAGGAGGGCTGGAGAAGAGATATATTTTTGAATACTTCATTTTCCTTTAACTATTTCTTATTCATACCTTTTAATTAAAGTAATCCATCTGGATCAATAATGATTTAGCCTGACTACTGTTGAACAAGTTTTGAGTTTTTCTGCCTCATAAAATTATGCATTGGCAAATTGTTATCTGCTGTAATTTATTCCAATAAGATGTGAAGAATTCCCAAATAGGAATTTAATTATCTAGAAAGAATTTTGGCCTAAATGGAAATTAAATAACTAAACCAATAATTTATTTCATTCTTTGAGATGATTATGTCCAATAGTTAGAGCTGTGATATAAAAATTAGAATTATGTTACAATTAATTTGTATTTTATTTGAATTATTATTTACATTTATAGATGTTTGTTGCTATGCTATCTATATTCTATAATTGATTATAGTCAATCTAACCTGGTCTTGCACTCTCTTTTAAAATTTGTAATTTCTTTCAATCTATTTTTCTATTTATTTTACAATATTACAATAAAACGACTTTTTAACAACTTTGGAAAAAAAAACATTGATTATACATTTTGGTTAGATGATATGGTATTTGAATATATCTCAGTAAAATAGCTTAATGAAAAAATAAATAATTGAGCAAGAATAGCCAGAAATAGCAGCTATGTACAGCAGGGGAAACAGAGAGATTGAGAGGGGAGGAATTTTCTTGTTTGTCTGTTTTTTGTTTATTATTATTATTGAAATAATGAAAATGCTTGAATAATGATTGAAATGATGAACGCACATTTATGTGATTATACCAAATACCATTGATTGTACACTTTGGATAAATTGTCTGCTTTATTAATATGTATCAATAAAATTGATTTGTTTTTTAAATAAGTTCATATTTTCTGAACATAGAGCTATAACTTATTTTTGTTTCAGATGGTGCTGTTCTTTGGATCCCATCCCAATGAGCAGTCATTGATGTGGTCTTTTAGACCATCACTATGTAGAGAGGTGAAAAACAAAACTGTATATCCCTGTGAATGAAGTGAACCTCCTCCCCTAACATTATTATGACATTGGGCTTGGTAGGCAGTTTTTGAAGTGTGATTTAGGGTGAACAATTACCCTAGTTTTCCAGGGGCTGCCCTAATTTGAGTAATGAATATCCAGTGTTGTGGGAAACTCCTCAGTCCCAGACAAGTTAGGGCAGGGCTACCTTGTTTAAACAGTGTTCAGAAATGTGATGGGGATAAGGGTACCACCACCTTTGAGAAGTTCCCCAGTGACTTTCCTTGGTAGACCAAGGTGGTTGGCAGGAGATGCCGTTATAGAACTGATTGCCCTGACATCAATGGGGAAGAGAATGATTAAACAGTAGAAAATGCTTGTCAGCACTAACTATCAAGATCAAGGTAGAAAGATAAAAATAGGTGGTTATGTCATAGTGACAGCTAGGTTGATGAACACAGAAGTAAATGGGGGTTAACTGCACTTGGTTCTTCCAAGGGGCAAAATGGACTTTTAGCATAAATCAAAAGTGGAAAGAAGTGCAGGTTTAAGGCAGCTTCATTCCTGGGACTGAGCTAGCTCTCATTTCCAGTATCCAATGGCAGAAGGATAGGTCAGGTCCATATAAGGAAGGATTCTTAAACATCACGGCAAGTATATATGGCAAGGAGACCCCTATTCCTTCTTTTAAGGGACTGGGAACCATACATGGATAAGTCTTTATTGATGAAAAGAGGAATACCCAGTTATTTCAATGACTGTCCAATAGTGACTCCAAACTGACAATGATATCCTGTGACCTGAAGCATTATGGTGTCCCCCTTTAGGGTGGCTTCATTTGGAGCAAGATAATAGATGAAACCCTAGCCCATGTTCTAATTAATACATGGGATCCACTGAACTATTTGATAAGAATAGACATTTTTTTGTTAATTGTCACCACTCCATGTTGTTTCCTTAATATTACAGAGGGGAGCAGATGTAGCTTGACTGGTTGAACATCTGCTTCCTACGTATGAGGTCCTGGGTTTGATCCCTGGTACCTCCTAAAAACAAATAAGCAAACAAGCAAAAAACTCAACTCTCATTGGGGAACAGATGTAGCTCAGTGGTTGAGTGCCTGCTTCCCATGCACAAGGTCCTGTGTTCAATCCCTGGTACTGCCTTTAAAAAAATAGGCAGAAGAGTTCTTGTAGACAAAAAGGCAAGTGGAATCCTCTGAAACTACCTATTCTCATCAGTATCAAAAGTAAAATAGGCCCAAATCTACTGGCCTACTAGAACTATGGAACATTTTTTGAAGAAGCAACTAATTTGCCAGATTGAAGATACCACAGACATTCTAAATCAATTGCCATGATATAATATTGTATGCCCCACCAGTCAAATACATTGGTCCAGGTACAAAAGGCAGAAGTGAGAGGACTCCCTTTGTCATCACTCCCAGTGACCCATTTTGAGAATTTTTATTTTCCATCTCTGCACCGTTAGATTCTGAGTTTCTAGAGCTTCTCGGATGCAGGGATGAAATATCTTAATCAAGTAGAGACTCTGTAAAGTTTAAGCTATCCTTGATACATAATCATTTCAAGATTCCTGTGCCAAGATTCACATTTTTTAATTTTCAGGATAAAGATCCTATAAAGATTTGGTTTGATTTATACCTTAGTTTAAAAATACCCAACTATTTCATTTTCTTTGGAGGGATTACAAATGGAATTTCATTTTCACCATTTTGATTTAAATGTTGTTACTATACTGAACTCACTTATTACAAATAACAGGAAATGTATTGTTTTTTGTTATTCTGTAATAGCTTGGGATTTTACATAGACAATTATGCCATCTGCAAATAAGGACAGCATATTCCTTCCATTCTAATCTGCATGTCTTTTATTTCTCCTTCTTGCCCTAATGCACTGACCAGAGCTTCTAGAACTAAGTAAAACAGCAATGGTGAAAGCAGTCACCTTGACATTTCCCTAACTCAGGGGAGAAAAGCATTCAATATTTCACCACCAAGTATGGATGCCAGTTGTAGATTTTTGTAAATGCTCTTTAATAATTTGAGAAAGAT